>JAQBSW010001800.1:47500-121447 GCA_029291075.1 Eudiplozoon nipponicum
AGTAAATGCCGTACGACGTTACAAACTCGGTTAAGGTGCTCTGAATAGAGATTAGTTGCTGATATGGGGGCCCTTAAGAGGGCCAGGTAATACGTTCGCTTGAAGTCTTCCGAAGTGAAGATGTCCTAGAGCCTTGGGTGGACTCTGGTTGAGTTTTGGCTCCCGTGGTTGAGCTGTGATCGCGTTGTGTATGGTGTCATGCAGGTCACTGCACTCAATTGGCTCGTCTCTCTGGTATCTCGCATCAAGACGAGTAGGGATTGACAACCGGTAAAGTGCAATATGCGCTGACAGCCGATCGAGCAAATACGCGAAGCAGGTAGAATGCAAATGCCACAACTGACTTGCATGGTAAATTACCGTGCTTAAATAGCATGCAATTGTGTGCTTGCATACTATTGGTTAAACGTGGTTTAACGTGGTTAAACAGCAATTTGCTTTTTCTCATTGGTGCAACGTAAATAGATTTGAATTTTATTTACGCAATATGTCACCGATTGATTTGTGTCGTTACAATGTGAACTGATAGTCAACAATTAAACGAACCATATTGCCTAGAATGCATCAATTTTAAAATTAGCCTTAGCTAATTTACCAAGTGGAAAGATTTTCGACAATTGTAGTTTAAAAAGTTGTCGCCAGATTTCCAAAAGAGATTCACATAGTGTTTAACCCAGAAAATACTAGAAGACTAACGTTCTCATTTGAAAAAAAGTTGTATATCGCGAAAATGCAGCGAAAGTTGATTAATTTTACCCTGCATAATTGATTGCAAATCATTGCTAACTGGCGCCAGTTGACGCTACTACGGAATTAAAAATTATTCAATGATTATGCAAACAAAATTAGCGTGACACCACGAATGACAAATGATGCCATTTTACGAAACAGTCACACAGTTTAAAAATACCATCAGCAACAGGTAGTTACGCAATCTTGCCTTCCTTCGTCATCATCACAGTATGACAAAAAACCAACTAACGAGGATTAAACCCCCCATTAGTAAACAGTAACGAACTGCGTCTTTCACACCAAGTGGCCTTTCATACATTGTACTCGGCGGGAGGTTCGGCGGTAAAATTTTCAACATTTCACGCTCGTAATTTTTTAAATGTATATTCACTACATTTATATTAGTTATTAGTTGATAAATCATTGACAGCACGATTAGCGTTAAAATCAAGTTTGCATAGTTAAGATAAGCACCAATCCCATTTTATTTGACCAAATGCCCAACGTAACACAACTACGGGCAGTCGAACATACTGACGTTGTGCAACATTCTCTGATCAATATGAGCGCAATTGCAGACTGTTTATAAAGTATCAAACCGCAGTGTGTACATAAGTAATGGAAAATAAAAAACGCTCTTCGCATTCCTAGGAGTCTCACATACTTCGCAATTGACTGGAAATGTTGTTCGCTTATTTTATACGCAGTTATGAACGTAACTATTATGCATCTTTCGCCACACTCATATAAGAAATTCCTATTAACAATCATAGACGATGCGGATGGTGATAACAATTACTAGAAATAATGTTTGCAAACTTTGTAATAATGTAGTAGTGTTGTTCTTAATAAGTTAAGGTCTAAAGGCTGTAACGGATGACCATAACGAGGAATTATATTGCCATTTTATTAACGTGAATTGGGACTGGCTGACGTAGAACTACATCCGGAATAAACCACTTTTACAGTCTTTTCTTCCTGAAAGTATTCAGGATGAATGCTGCCAATCCCAATATAGCTTAAATTGTCAGGAAACGTTATGCATGATAAACTTTTTTCGAAGGCGTTTCTCAGGACAAATAAAATGAACCAATAAAATGGATGCTAATCACAGAGACTTTATATACACAGAGAAGTCCAAATTCCCGCATAATATTTAAAAATTGATTGCTAATAAACTATCCTTTCGATTAGTCATTTCCATAAGTATTAGGCATCCAACTCAGATTTATCTTAATTTGAGCTCATATATTTTAGGTAACATGATTTATTCGTCTACCAGTTGATCATCTTAATTAATGTGATTAGATTTAATGATTAGCATCGCTATTATAAATGACGATTGGAGTTTCTTTCAGGTCAACAAACATAATGTAAATAGTTATTTTCCTCACACAAGCAAACAATGCCAGCTTAGATAAACAATTTAAATCAGTGGGCCAAAAGCTGAAAAAGGTTATTATCGTAACTGGAAAAAAGTTTCTCAGCCGACATGCTAGTCAATTAGTTACAAAATTGTCACAACATTTAAATTAAGTTTCATTAGTTTTTATTGAGCAAACTAAATACTAATCAACGCGTAGCGATAAAGGAAGTAATTCTAAATTTAGAACCTGAATGTAGACAAACGATTTAATATGAAATCTTGTGTCTACACGCATATATATATATATATATATATATATATATATATATATATATATATATGTGTGTGTGTGTGTATTTGTTAGAAATAAATCCGACTATAACAATTCAATATAATATCATTCCTCAAATGACATTGTCTGTCTTACAATGTAATGTCGTTTCTAGCTAATTAGAGCTCAGTATTAATAGTGACATTAACGGGCGCTCTCATCAACAAACCCATTAACAAAGACAAATTATGGGAGCATGCAGTTCGCATGTTCCGTAGCGTAAGGGGTGAGTTGTGTAACTCCATATGGCACAGACATTTGTTCAATTTCTGTATGCAACAACACCAATTGCAACAGCGTTTGCAGCACAATAAGAGAGAAACGTTGGACTAGTATATATATATATATATATATATATATATATATATATATATATATATATATATATATATATATATAATAGATTGCATTTGCAATATTATGCAATTTTCACGTTAACGAAACGATTATATAAATAGTTCGCTGACTTTAGTGGATCACAAAATGTTTAGTCAAGAGACGTGGCTTGTTCTTCCATAAATATACATGGACTCATTTAAAGCTGTTGTACGAGAGGCATCGATGTATATCTATGGATGAATTTGTGATTGCTTCAGTTTACATTAAAGCTTTTAGAAATACAAACTTGATCTTATCTACAGCAAACGCATTAAGAACCTTAACCAGTTCATTTAAAGTAATGCATTTTTTAAACTATGAAATTCCACTAACAAAACAGTAAAGTTTCAAGATTTAAATTTAATTTTGCCTACAAAGGTAGGCAGCAGTTTTGGGCGGGATGAAAACAGGATACAAGGCTGCTTCTGCATACATTCCGGAAATGTCTACAACAGGAAGTGTTTAGATGTTCAAATTTAAGATGAAAATACGAGATAATAAATGAAATGGGAAAGCAACGGAAATGGCTAGTTTTACCTGACCGAAAAGAGATCGACAGGGTTATAAAAACACTATTAAAGTGATAAGAGTAGTAACATTATTATATCAATTATTGGAAAAATATAATGTTAACAGCAAGAAAAAAATGATAAAACAAATAAGCGAATGACTATTAATTAATGTTTCGATAATTTCTTTTCTTTTCATCCGTCTGTATTCATGATAAATGTTATTAATAGTTTCTTTTTAATATATATATATATATATATATATATATATATATATATATATATATATTTGTCAGTATAAACTAAGTACTGCTTAAGGATACAAATGCAATTTATCTAGTAGACCTGTATCGTCTTAATTGGTAACTCCTTAAATATTGTCCAGAATTTGCCGCGAGTGCTCCGAATCCGGGAGCAAATTTTTCGCTAATCTACGACTCCATCCACTGCTTCGTTTATTATGAATATATATATATATATATATATATATATATATATATATATATAATCAAAATCCAGTCTCGAATCTTTAATTAAATATCATGAACCCAAAGTTGCATGGTGTCTGGTTGGAACTTTATGTCGAAAACGGTGCCAAACGGTGGAACTAGTTAATTGAAAGGCTAACCAGAAAACAAAAGTTGGTATGCAACTATAAATTGAGTGCAGAATGTGGCAGGATGATACAGTGGATAAAGTCCTACACCTGGATTCGATCACCGTTTTCGGAAAATCCAAGGCACAACTTGGCAAGTCTTCAATAAGGAAGAAACCGGTGAACCAAATTAATTGCCTTTGCTGCCTTAGGTAAACTGATATTTATATAGTTTATAAGAATCCTGCCATGAGCATTTCTATTCAATATATATATATATATATATATATATATATATATATATATATATATATATATATATATATATATATCCGAATCTTTCAACTCCTTCATTACCACACCCTAACTGCGCAATATATACACTTTTCAGCTATATAGCATCTAATAGTTTTGGCCGGTATTTCCTTCAATTTTGTAACCATTTTGTCATTGCATTCACTAAAATTAAGAATTTCATTATGCATAGAAATAGAAACTTATACAACAAAATTAAAAACTTTCATTCTCGATTTGTTAGATCTCAAACTATCTGGAAGGTCATGTTTTTTTCATATTGTACCCAACTGGCAAAGATTGAATTTTTCTAAAACAGATAAACAGATTATTTTTACAAAATCAAGGATAAAACCGGGCGAATTTTAAAGTGGCTTGAAGAAAATATGAAAATGTGCTGTGTTTTGCTAAAGCAGGTAGTTGCAACATCAATTATTCACAGTCAAATGAACAGAATAAGCATTAACTGTGAAGTTTGTGTGTATGTGTTCGTGTGTGTGTCTGTGTGTGTGTTGTTTCATGACGCAGTTGGAAAGATTACTTTATTTATGTTGTTCAGATATTCAATTAATTTTTCTCCGACCGTGGCTAATATGTGTATGCGTATGTTGAAACTAAATAACTATGAGCTTTTGGGTGAAGTCAAACTATACGACCGTTATATTATTAATATATTTTTGGGCTACCTTAGCCTTGTGCATGCTGATGAACTCTATTAATTCAAAAATGGCGTCAGAATATTCGAATTACAATTTAAATCGAAAAGGATGATACTCTTGCTTTTCTGGGCTTGTTGGCCAGTCAAGGAATTAATGGCAAATTGTGCATATCAGAATTCCATAAGAAATTATGCGCAACACAATATCTGCGTTTCAACGGATCTTTTAAATAGTTTGAGCCAAGATATTATGTAATAAGGTATTGCGTATTCGTTCGCCTGTCAGTTTGCAAACAGAGTTTGATTGTGCGCGTATTACTCTTATTATTAAAGATTACCCAGCACAGTTTCCAGATAAGAAGAACCCCTAATGATAAAATACAACCCGTTGCAAACAATTTTGCAGCTGATAATAAACCAGTGTATATTTGCCCACAATACAAATGTGAAGAGGCAATTCAGCGCGAACAAGAAAGATCACATTCACGTACTTTGTAGTTGGCATCGACAGAGCGTGAAAAGCCAAACTA
Organism: Eudiplozoon nipponicum; assembly: GCA_029291075.1. NCBI lineage: Eukaryota > Metazoa > Platyhelminthes > Monogenea > Mazocraeidea > Diplozoidae > Eudiplozoon > Eudiplozoon nipponicum. The sequence continues at coordinate 52,894 of JAQBSW010001800.1, forward strand.
TACTTTAATCTGCATCCAATGTTATCCAAAATTTGATTTGTACCTGTGGACAATCTTAGCTAGAAACATGTAGTACACGGTGTCATTCACACTTTTAACGAAATAGATTGCGCGACGGCGAATAGACTAATTAGTTCTTTAAATCAAGTTTGCGAGCTTGAAGTAAACACCAATCCCATTGTATTTAACCAGTCGTAGAACAACTTAACAAAACTACCACCACCCGCGCAATCAATTGTTAAATTGTATAGAGTAATTAGTTGGTCTTTGTTGTGCCCCGCAAAGTTTTTGCATCTACTGTCCTCAATTTGATTCCGAGCACTTGTCCAAGCGCATACCGACCTAGTGTAAGCAAAATAAGATTGAATTTTCACGTAATATAAAATATAAAAATATCTTTTCCTATGAAAAAATGGACATGCCAACAGAACGCGTCTCAGATTCGATTAAACCTAAATGGGTGGAGATGCTGCCATAATTGTGTGTTAGCGAAATAGATAGACACTATCCAGAACTGTGTTGATAAAAAAAATTGTTCGTGCATTAGCATTACCAAAGGGGCTTTCCAAACAAAAGGCGAAACTTTGTTTAGCGACGCTTCTTCTTTTTTTAAACTTTCTGAAATAATATGTATGCACTTTTGTAGTTTTTACATGGACCGTTCTTTTTATTCAATGAAATTAATTCATGTGTTCTATTTCTCTAGTAAATCAAATTGTAAGACGAAAGGAAAGTGCTTTTGTACAAAATACGTGTTTTTAAAATATATATCCGGGAATAAGTGTTTTATTTATTTGAAAAATAAAGATTCTACCTGAATCATCATGGAATGCAAAATATTCACTTGCTAGTCAGATGAAAGATCATATAGTTTGGCCAAGTAATCTGTAGAAACTAGACTAACTGTTTCTGAACAATATTCTAAGATTTAGTTATACAGCGAAAAGAAATACATAAATAAAGAGAGACTTTCACCTAGTAGAATTTATGAGAAATATCTGCGTTAGTTGTTCTTTTACTACGTTTGTCTATTGCGAGTATTTGATCAGCATTTAAAGATTGAAAAAATTTTGAATCATTTAAATTTCCAGGAGCACAACGTGTATGACATTTTGATTGATGGGTGGTTCTCACTGGTCCCTTCACTCTGAAGACTTCCACACGTGTACGGTCCATTGATAAATTTGTGATAACAAATTTTGCCAAGTGCTAATCGAAGACTCACAATAATAAAATGCATATAAGAGCATATAATGACAGCGCAACGTAATAAACTACTTCTGCGTTAATTTGCAATGCAACCAGGAAACACACACACACACGCACACACACGAAATACACGCATGAATTGAATCGATTAATCCACCTCGAAGTAGAAAAATAGGTAAGTGGTATAGCCCACACAGTTAAGGTCACATTCATCCACAATCCTAATCGTTCTAACAATAACATATTCGCAATATGTCACTGTGTACAAAAGTATAATTAGATGTCAACGCTGACCGAAAAGGAGTTTCAGCAAGATGCAACACACTACAAGTGATTTACAATCGAAACATGTAAACGCAATCACTTTGTCAGACAAGAAAGCGAGACATAATCTACAATATTTCAAACTTTAACACGGTAGATTAGTCACGTAGCATCGGATTTCATGTTAATTCGTTATAGTGCTATGAAGTTTCAATTAAGTATCGATTGATTGTACGTGAAGAGACGAAATATATAAAATAAATTTGGCGATTGGAAATAAATGTCACTCCCATATATTAGTTCACAAATCAAACAATATAACAAATAGAAACATCACAGTCGATATTATACTCAATTGAAATTCAAGCAAGTATACCAGATACGAGAACTAGCTCCCAGCTATTCAAAAGTATATATATATATATATATATATATATATATATATATATATATATATATATATATGTATATATATTATGGTTTGGTCCCAATTATACATTTTTATCATGCTCTGATAATTTAACAATAATTAATTGCGCGGGTGGTGGTAACAATTCCCTAAATCAAGTTTGCGAGCTTGAAGTAAACACCAATCCCATTGTATTTAACCAGTCGCAACGCACTGATTATTGATCATGGAAGGTCGAAACGCGTCAGTGCATTGCGGCTGGCGGTAGTTTTGTTATGTTGTTCGACGACTGGTTAAATACAACGGGATTGGTGTTTACTTCAAGCTCGCAAACTTGATTTAAAGAAATGCTCTGATGATGTTCAGGATACCAAAAATGCATAGCGACACAGTAAACTGCATAATTCTGATCTGTGTTAAAACAGGACTGATTCCATCCCCTTCTTTTGACGGAAATATACCGGACACCTTTGTTGATATCCTTAGTCAGTCCGCAATTCAACATTAGTTTTGAGAACAAACTAATAAATCACTTAAGATATTTCCTTTAACCATTTAAGTTATACCTCTGACTGGCTAGTCTAATGATGGGTATCCAAATGAGGCAATGGATAGTCCACGCCGTGTATGTTTGTTTATTATTAACTACTTTGGACTAAATTGGAATTACAGTGGCTGAATTTTAATTTACTCTTTACATTCGTTTTTACTACAAGTAGCGCAGTTTCGAAAACTAGAGCCAACATGGTGATCTAAATGGCAACCGACATAATAATTCGAGTGTTGTCCACAAGACCGTGCAAAGAAATTTTCAACAGATTTATACTAATCCACAACACGCAAGTAAACAACAGACATGAATTTAAATGTAACTCATGTTAAGATTTGAAATAATTTTAGATTTACGAAGGTAAATACATTTAATATTTGCAAATAATTGCAATTGATTTTGTCTCCATAACTGTAAGCTATTGAAATGACCAAGTTTGAAATCGTATCACGACATACACATATGTTTAAGAGGTCCAACTATCTACATATGTGTAGATTCCTTTTAATTTTTTCTTTATTTTAGCATTCCGATCCCTGAGTTACATTAATTACGCCCTCATGTACGCTTCCACTAATTTTTCAGGTAAGTGTGCATGCATTTCGCAGAAAATTGCCTGTTAAGACAAAATAAATAATTCAACGACAGCTTGAGGTTCAAGCTATAATAAAAGTAAACTGATGAAATTGGTAGGGCGTGTCTACTATCTTCATAAAACAAATAATAAACGATGAGGATTTACCTGTTTATTCAGAGCTGTATTTTTGCCCTAGGACAAGAGGTAAAGGCAAAAAAGAACGAAAAGGTGATTTGAACCTACAAAAGTAGTTAATAATTGTTCTTTTCATAAAAACTAAACAGAATAGAATGGAGGTCAATTGAAAATTGCATTGACAGGGGCGACTTGCTTTGTAGGATACATGGTATTGTAAACGTGATATGTTGAGGTCTAGGTGATTTCTTCTCAGGATTACATATTGTTTGTTGCAGCGAGCTAATAAATATGCAATTGCGTAATAGGAATTGCTTACTTAGTAACAAAATGGCGAAAAAGGGTAAACCAAAGTGAGCATGAAGAAAGGGTATAATCTTATGTACACATGCGTTTCGTGCTTATTGGCGACTCGTCAGTAGGGGCTAGTACTACACCCTATACCCATTAAATATTTGGTCAAGAAATGTGCGCCAGTTGGACGGTACTAACGTGAAAACTGATAAAGATCAGGTCGAAAATGTATTGATTTGCTAGAGTAACGGTTGTTCATAATTAGATAGTCCCATTTTTGGTGAAATATAACATATCTTGGAATCCATTGCGTTAGCACCGTGTACCAATAGGGCATTTTGAAAAACATTTTGTTGGTGCCCTTTGCATGTTTGCATATATATGTGTATATATATATATATATATATATATATATATATATATATAGTACACGTTCAGTCAGAAGATTGGCGTAGTACTGGCTCCAACTGAAGTTTAGCGGGAAATTAGGAAATAATATAACTTTCGTTCGCGCTGACTTCCGCTTATATTTCTGGTCCTATTCATTTCAGAATATAATTAAGGTAGCCATTTAAATGATTTGTCATTGGCCTTGACTCGTTAGTATTACTTAAATATCAATTATGTACGCTAATATAATGCTATTTATGGTGCTGCTGATTACAACGGTATGGTTGATAATTAAGAGGATGTTGATGATGAAGAAGTGAATGCGTAAACTGCTTCTCAAAAATGCTAACAAAAACTGCCAGATAAATCTAATTTTCTAGTAACATAAATTGAATTTTGATTAATAAAAAATAACCAAAATGAAGGCGAGTAATTCTGCAAACATGAGCAAGCAAATCTGCATACATCAGCTAACGAACACATCATAACAAATACAAAAATCGCGGAAGTGCAAAACCTATGTCGATTTAATCGAAAAAAGTGGACACATTACCAAGGATCGCTTAAAATATTACAGGCATAGACATGGATTGACAAAAATTCAGTAACTAAATAAATAAATAGAAAAATTTGTATATAATGCGAAACCAGACCAATGCATTATCTGATATATATATATATATATATATATATATATATATATATATATATATATATATATATATATATATATATATACGTGTTTTTGTATGAGTTATTGTGTTGGCAGACAACAAACGGATTTCATATATTTTTAGTAATAATGACGTGATTGCAATCAATTACTTGGAACGATCCGATTCGTAGATTCTTGATGTCGTGAAAATACAAGAAAATCTATTCAACCAAACTAGGACAAGAATAAAAGTTCATTACAATTTCCCAGTCGTGATTTGAATATATATTAGATCAAATTCATCTAATATATTCAACTTAAATAAAACCTTTATTGCAAAGAAAGAAACGGTTGCATTTTTAAATTTAAAGTGAATTGTAGTAAAGCATTTACATGTATGTATTTGTTCTAATTGTGATTAACTCGAATATATACATTTATTATTATAAGAATAACAGAGTTATTTTGTTTACGAATAAAGAGGAAAACACAATCCAGCCTAGAAACTGTGTTTCGGAGACCTAATATATATGCAATTGTGTATTATGTATTGCGTAAAATCAGCAAGAACGGAAGGTATAATCTCAGGTGCATATTCGTTTCGTGCTAACTGGCGACTTATTAGTAGAAGCCGGTATTACGCAATATACCAACTATATAATTTGGTGAGAAATGTGGAACAATTGGGCGACACAATCTCCTACACAAATATGCCAACCTGCGGTAGTACAGCCAATTTCATATGAAATCTTCAACAATGCAACTTCAAAGCCAACTCACTATGTAAAGTGTATCAACACTACGGTACTAACACTATGGTTGCCGAGTCAGTACATGGCACCAACACAATGGATTACAAGATATGCTAAAGTTCTCCAAAACTGAGAATTAAAACTATTTATCGTAGTAGACTCAAAAACTAGCCCAAGCGAAGGATTAAGTATCTTCGATTCCACATGAAACCAAGCGATTTTGCACTCAAAATGTCATATTGCCATTTTATTTTAATAGATTTCCCAAGTTTTGTTCTCATCTAACAAATTTATGTCAACAGACATTTAAAATCATCCCAGTAAATATAATTTCCAAAAAACACAGAATTTCATGCAAGATGAGATCTATTAACTTGTCCACACCTATATGCATTCTAATTTTCAAGCTCTCGTACCTTAAGGGGGCGCAGTGTTTCGCTTCATAAAATTACAATCATTAAATGAAACTCCTGATCTATCTGAGATAATTTTGTTCGAATTAATGTGAATGCTTACGGCCAAGTGTAGGCGACTGTTTTAAAACTGGTTAGGCGAATAATTTTGATTGCCTTGATCTTAATTTTCTTCCGAGGTTCAAGTCAGATAAAATTGACCTTCGCTTTTCTTCTCCTCACTCTAATTTGTATAAGATTAAGAAATAAGCTTCAAACATCATATGCACTAAAATAAATAAATTTTATGATCAGTGTGATATCGGAAATCGTTTCATTGAGAATTATATATATATATATATATATATATATATATATATATATATATATATATATATATATATATATATATATATATATGATTGTGCACCAAAGCACAATTATATTCCAAATAACATCTTAATTTTAGTTTGCATTATTAATGTCAATGTTACCAAATTTTTAATATATTAAAGAAATAATTAATATAATTCGGTAAATATTTTTTTAAACGCATGACAAGATATTCAAGACGCGGACACTTCGGAAGAAACTCAAAAAATATTCGACAAATAGGAAATGAAAATTCATAAATTTTAGAAATAAGATTAAATGTGTCATTCAAAGTAAACTCAAAGAGTTGCTGCTTGTCACAACAAAGCATTGGAATAAATCACATGTGACACATCAAATTGACAGAAGATTGAATACTTATGAATATTCACATAAAGAACATTAACTACATTTGAAAAATTGAATATACATAAAAGGTCAGACAAACTCAAACTTTATTAACTCAAAATGCGAAAAGTCTGAATAAACAAGGCTTATTGCATGGACCGGACCTAGTAAAAACAGTAGTGCCAATTCACACATGAGGATACCAAGGAATGGTGTTTATCTCAAACGCGCAAACTTGGTTCAATAAACTATTATCAACATATACAAAATTAATTATTTAATAATTTTCTTTCTTAAATACGTGTGGCGAAAGCAGCAAAAACTGCTACGCTCGAAGTTGCATAGCTTTTATGAAGCCGAAATTTCCATTTAAATACAATGAATGCTAAAATAGGAGAGGCGAAATCCTCGCTAATCAGTTTGTCGTCGTGCACTGGATGGGTGCAAAACATGTACGTACGTGTAAATGAAAATAGTTTTGCTATGTTGTGCAACTGGTTAGATGCGGTACTTACAAGGACACGCAAAATTTAATTGCAATATTATATAAAAATTAGAAAACAAAAATGATGTTATGCATGCCAATTTCTCCATCATCTGACTAAAGATGATATTTAGTAGAAGGAAATAATTGATATATATATATATATATATATATATATATATATATATATAGTCAGTGTGCTTTTAGGAAGCTTTTTATTCAAGTTTATCATCTTGCAAATCGGTTCCGACATAAAGTTAAGTGTAGCTATGCCTTCTCTACTATAATTTCGTAAGATATATTATTAAAAGATGTGCAATGATAGTCCTTGTTTTATTTCTGCCATTGACTTTAGCGGGTAGCTAATTAGCAATTGTAGGTCTGAAAACATTTAATCCTTTCTACTTTCATATGTACGTGGATTGATGTGTTCTGCATGGTCCCGTCAATTTGAAGGCTTCAACACGTGTACTGTCTATTGCAAATGTTTTAGTTTCAAGTACCGCCGAGAGCCTCACAACTTTTCGACTCGTTATTTCGTTACGTATCATCATCTATTCAATACAGTTGTTTCATTCGCGACAGATCTAATAATATTTACTTAATTCATACTAACTGTGTTATGTTAGCTTAAATATCAGGCCTACCCACCTGTAATTAAATGCATTAATTGCACGAGTGGTGATAACAATATTTACAATCAAACTTGGGACGTGAAAGGCACGAAATCCACTGTGTTAACCAATCGAACAACAGCAAACAAATACGTACGCGTTTCAACCTTCCATGATCATCATCAGAGTACGACAGCAAACTTGTGTATACATTACGATCATAAGCAAGTACCCTCTCCTATTCTCTCTACACACATACACAAATATATATATATATATATATATATATATATATATCTTTAATATGTCCATTAGCTTAGATATTACACAAAATATTTCTAATTGGGAAGAATTATTAATATTTCTTCCCTTGTTATATATATATATATATATATATATATATATATATATATATATATATATATATGTACACATCATAGTTATGTGAAGAAATTCAACAAATGCATTTATTCTGCGCATCCAGCCCGTCAAAGACCTAGAGTTACGCAAAGTTAAGTCCATGATGATCAAACATATTCACACTCAAAACTATATATGAATCAAAACATATTTATCTAAATATATGTTGTATACTCATATATATATATATATATATATGTATAATAAATAGATAAAGCCACCGTATGGGTTAACATACGCCTGTCCATCTTAATGTCCTTTTCCAATAAATTTCTAACCATAGACGAATCAAGAAATTTTTGTTTGAACTTACGGTTATACTCTATTCCGTGTTTATCTAAAGTACTTCTATGTGAGGAGAGAGGTTATAATAAAACGATTGAAAGATTGCGGTACTGCTTCCAGTTCCAATAAAATAAATTTATTCTACTATACCTGTGCTGTCGATATGAACTAAATATTTATCAACAAGACCGAGAAAGTCTCAAGTATACCAGGTTGGCTGAGGACGCGTTTTATACCACTGGGCTTTTGGAACATTGCCTTAAAGTTCATCATATTGTATGCAGCGTGCATTTTTATGTCAAGTTAAGCATTTTGATTAGTCATTCTGCACGTGGATCAACAATTAAAATACCCATTTATCATTAAAATTTAATTTTTTATCGTTTCTCTAGGTGACATGATACCAGTTGCGATTTAATGTTGAATGAGCCAACCATAAGGATCCATCTAAAAGAACGAATTCTTACAACCATAAATGAATATGTAAATGTAAATTGCGTGCAATTTCTATTGAGTTACCAATATGGATAATACTAATCTAGTTGTAGAATTGCATTTTCTATCCTATGCGATGTTCAGTCTATACCGAAAACATCTACATAATCAAATCTTATTGTTATACTTTACTTCTATGCTTATATATATATATATATATGTGCACATATATATATATATATACTATATACTATATATATATATTAACAGAGGGACACACAACTTGAGCAGTGGCCAAAATAGCGAAAGTGGAATGCACGGATCTGTTGAAGTAACAGATATTCATAATTCGCAATTTGCACTCTTGGCGAAATCGGCATATTCAGAAATACTTTCCACCTGTCTCTCGTTTCTTGACCAAATATTTAGTGGGTACAGGGTTTAGTACCGGTTCCTACTGATAGGTCGATAGTAAGCACAGAAACGTATACATGAGATTTTTCAAATCATTAATGCTGACGATACCCTTCAGGTACTAACTTTGAACTAATTTATTACTGGGTACGTAATTCATAATACAAACTTGCATGAATATTTAACGAACATTGGTTGCAAAACATTGCACCCAGGAAATCAAGGTCCTAAGGTGTCATATATGCTTCTCCCAAAGGAATGTCTAACCGGGAAACATAAGTCAATATATAACTTAAAATTGTGTGTAGTGTGCGTTAGGATGGCTCAGTTTTTACAGAAACATATTTTGTAGCAGACGTGCCCAAGTTTGAGCTCTGTTCGCGGAAAATTCTGGCCAGTACATGTTGAGATCCAAATAAGGACGACCCCGGACTACTGGATGAATTGCCTTATCTACACTATACAATATTTAGCTTATACTGATGAATGTTTGTACATAGTGGGCCAGGTGTTTAAATAAAGATCGCAGCCTTGATTAAAAGTAATTATATGTGTATTGTTTTTGCGCAACAAACAGTCTATTGTGAAAAGTCATTCCATCGATAGAAAAGTAACAAGATCTCATTATAAAATGATAATAATCTCTACCAGTATACAATAACATCCATACAAATGCAATTAACTTGAAGCATTCATACTACTGTTGCAATTAAATAAAAATAAAATTGAAAGATTTTAACTAAGTTGCTAGGTAGTCGCGAAATATTTTTAGCATTTGAGCACTACAAATATAGTTTGGATTATTCAATGTTTTTTCCTAAAAGTAAGCTGTATATAGCTATAACGAATAAATAATATTCTTACTTGCCTTCGATTAAAGCAACCTTAAAAGTTTAGATCAAATTATACAAGTCATGATACCTACTCTGAAGATGAAGTTTGTGAAGTTGATATAAACACCAATGTCGTAGTATTCAAACAGTCGTACATAACTCTTTAAATCAAGTTTGCGAGCTTGATTTAAAGAATTGTTACCACCACCCGCGCAACCAATTACTGTTTAAGTCGTACATAACTGCAGAACAAACGTACGTCACACGTATTGACGCGTATAGTTTTAATTGCCTGGGTAGTTCGAAAATTAAGCACACTGGCATCAAGATGGAAAAAATCAGGACAAACTAGTCAGGTTTGTTAACACTTCTCACGCAATATCTGAGAACCAATTAGAAAAATTCATTTCTCTGTTAGGTTAAAACCTAAATAAACGTGAAAAATTATCGACAATAACGACAAAACTAAATTAATTTTGTATTAAGATTAACCTTCCCTTTAGTCCGACGAAAAATTTTATTCAATTCTGCCATTTCAGCTTTTTTATTACCACAAGTAAAACGAGATTTTACAATTTCACTACTAATGCAACCTCAAATACTAATTTTAATCTCCTTACTTCACGCCGTTTAACACGATAAATTTTCGCCAATATGCAATTATCTCTTGGAAACATTTTTTCTCGCCTAAAGTGGATATCAAAAATTGAATTTTAAAACAAGGGCTTCACTCAATGATCAACTAACTTCATTTAAAAATTTAGCCCAACTCAAAAAATATATAGAAATCAATTAATTACGGATTTCAGCTGACCAATCAATCGATACTTCATTGAATATATAATTATATATTTCTACATATCTATCTAACCACGCACTATCTTAAAAACCTGAACATATATACAAGAAAACACACTCACACACACACACACACACACACATATATATATATATATATATATATATATATATATATATAGCGTCAGTATAAACCAAAAAGCATCAGGTAGAAAAGGAATTTCGTAGACCGGTTTCGTCTTTATTGGGGACTCGTCATGTACTTGACAGAATTTAATGCGACCAGAGCTCGAAGCTGAACACATTTACCTCGGAGTCTTACATTCATCCATTTCTCCAGTATACAACACGCAGTTTTCAGTAAAATGCCTACTTATGCTTTTTAATTAGCTTTCTCTTTAGTTAGTGTCTATTTGACATTTATTTCGACCTAAAATTATAATTAGCTACTCTCTATTTGGCATTATAAAACAGGCAATATGCACACTGGGGAAGCTATATTTAATTAAAATTCAATTATATATATAACCATAAACTATTCTGTTTCACATAATAACACTCAAGATGGCTTGAAGCCATTAATTTTAATATATAATTTAATTTGTTCACTAATGTTTAGAATTTTCAATAAAAATATTTTGATATGTATATTGTGTTGGACTAACATATTTTAATAAGGATTGCATTTTAAAATATTTACAGTCTACAGATTAAGACTTTCGGATTATTAGCAAAATCTAGCAGTGATCTTATCCACGTTAATGATGACATTATTAACAAAATGCTCTAAAACAGATAAATAAAATTTCGCATTTTGTCATAGGGGTGGGTTATTTCCAACGTCACGAAATTATGACTACATGAAATGAGTTCTCATTTGTCCCTTCATTTTTAAGCCTTCCATCAGCTGCTTGTCTAAAAATGTCGTTGGAGCAAGATTTTCCACTCTTTCTTCCAGATATTTCGAGACGTTATTTAGTCTCATCTTCAGGGTTGACACAATACGCACAGAGAAAAACAACTTTTGGCAAATATGGTATCCTCATTCAAGACAAATCTATTTATATTTATTTTAATTCCCGTAGAGGACGATATCTTCTCCAACATAAATTAGTACCTTTGTCAAGTCACTGTTTACACATTGTATTACTATGCAAACGAAATAGTAAGCAACGATATTTTTTTAAACAATGATTATATAGCTATTTGTAGCAAAAAAATAACTACGAAGTTAAAGTAAACTATGGAAATTTGTTAAGTGGGCAGTTTTGAGTTTTCTGTATTTTGTGCCTTACGCATGTGACTGGCTCCACTGCCTTGCTCACCAAAGGCCCAATCCTTGGCGCAATACAAGTAACAAGTCTCCGTGTCCGAATTTCATCAATTGCGCGAAGGGGGAATTTGTTGAAGGTCAAATTGCAATTTGGCTTTCCCAATAGTGGCAGTTCCAAAACCTGAACCGGGACATTGGAGGGTTTGTGGAAATTATCGTCTATTAAACTCAGTGACGAAGGGCGATTCTTATCCTCTCCCTAACCAGAGTACTCTGTTCCGAGACATAATGGGATATGAGGTTTATTCAACTTTAGATCTCAAGAAAACGTACTATGAAATACCAAAGGAGGAAAGTTCTAAACTACTAACCGCAATCAAACTTTCAGGAGTGGGATCGCATGAATTTCATCAAATGCCTCTTGGGTTGAAGAATGCCAGTCGGACATTCCAGCGATTGGCTGAAGAAGTCCTTCAAAATTCTCCATTGGCAAGGGTGTACATAGACGACATAATTATTTTCAGTTGATAGCGTGATGAACATAGTAAACATTTATAAACTGTTTTAACTAGGCTGGAACAATATGGATTAGTGGTAAACCCAATAAGAGCGACATTGGATGCTATTTAGTTAAATATATTGGACGTGTACTTTCCAAAGACGGAATGAAACCTTTGGCAGATAAGATCCAAGGCATCAAGGATGCAACGGAGCTCCGGACCGTGCGCCAGCTGCGAAGGTTCTTGGGTATGATCAGCTATTACCGACGATTCATTCCAGGTATAGCCGGAGTTGTAGGATCGCTAACACGCCACCTCACACGTGAGAAGAGCACGATCAAGAAGACTCGGCCTATCACCTTGAGTCAGGAAGACCGAGATAATTCCAGAGGGCTAAAGAAATGCTAAGTGACGTAACCATACTAGCACCTGTAAATTTGGAAAAGCCATTTAAGCTAATCACACATGCCTCGGATATTGCAATAGTGGCAGTGATTCAGCAAAGAGACAAGGATATTGTAAGACCAATTTGGTTTTGTAGCCGAAAGCTTCATGACGGAGAACGTTATGATACTTTTAGTAAAGAACTTCTTGTTGTGAATGCTGGAGTGCTACATTTTGAGCATTATTTAGGCGGTCATCAGTTCATTACTCTCGCAGGGTAAATTTCCAGATTACCCGTTTAGAAGAATTCGACTTCACTGTCTCATATTGCTGGTAACGGGAATGTGGTAGCAGATACACTTAGCAGACCGAATAAAGCAGACGTCGAACTGATACGTCAAGGTCCATTGAAGGATTTAGAAGATTCTCCTAACAATTTAGTCAATCAAATCGAGGAAGCACAAGGATTGGATCCCCTTACGCTAATTTTGTCTAAGAGACCAGAATATGTTTGCAAGCCTCTGAGTGGCAAGTGGTTGTTATGCGAAACGTCCAGAAGTCAACCACGACCATATGTGCCGTTGGAGTTACGCGCCAAAATAATTCAACATTTACACGATTTACTACATCCATCCAGAAAAGCCACCTATCGATCAATAACAGATGGCCGTATATGTCTAAAGAGCCTGCGTCAAATGTCAAACCTATAAGGTGTGGAGACATACAAGAACCGAGATACAGAATATTGGGATATCAACCGGACGGTTCAGACATGTACGTATAAACAATGTCGAGAGGCCTGAAGTTAACGGTAAAAACATTTTGCTAACAATGGTTGATCGTTTTATTCGCCAATTTGAAGTTGCGATCTTGAAGGATATGACAGCGAAAGAAGTCTTGTTCGCGTTCCTATATAATTGGATATCGCGTTATGGTGTTCCGGACAGGGTCACTAGTGATCGCGATAGTCAATGTCAGAGCTTTTCAAAAGATCTCTCAATATCATGGGAATAAATGAATTGCATACTAGCGCATACAACCCACGTGCAAATGGGATGGTAGAAAGGCTCAATCGTTAACTGAAAGCTTCGTTTAGCTCTGACAAAGACTAGAAAAGCAAAAATCCAATGCTGTGTCCTCTGATCTAAGATTGGCCTCACACGGTTATATAACAAATGAAAATAGTTATAACTGCCTGACTCCATTTTACAAAGGACCATACAAGGTCAAGAGGATGACGGACAAAAATGTCATCATAGAAGTAAACGGAATGGAGGATTTTGTTACCTTGGATCGTTGAATTCCTCATTTTATTTGGACTGAATATATGACTAAAATACTAGATGTGTTGAAGAACCATATCTCCATGGACGAGTCTGATGAGTGCAATCTAATTATGCAGGCAGAACAGTCAAATCAGCAACTTACACAAGACGCGTTGTTGAAGAAATCTAAATTATGTTCTACCGAGCTACAAGATCATAACGTTCCATCAACGTCAGACAAACTAGCAATGCCAGTTACAAATGAACAAGGCGCAACGTCGACAACAGAGACACCAGTATGCAGGACTCGCTCAGGAAGAGTTCAACGTCAGACGAAGAACAAAGATTACGTCTATTACTAGACGCCTTTTTTGACAAGGTGGTGTATCAGATCAATATAACTTTCTCAAGTAGCTGGCTATCTGTGGCATTATGACATATCGCCGTTGGCTAATTAGATCTTCAATCTTTATTAGTTGACAAAACGTGAGAGAAAGAGTTATCAAAATCACGAGTTTGTATATGTCTGCAAATTGCATGTTGTAAGCAACACGGGTGGCGCAGTAAATATTCTCAGACTCTTAAGCAAATGTCCCCTGGTTCGTAATCCGTCTGCGCCAAACTATGTACAATACTTGTAGAATTCCTAATAAAAAAGGAGCCGTCTAGTAGATGAATTGCATTTGCTACCTGGTACACTGTCTAGTTAATACTGACAAATATATATATATATATATATATATATATATATATATATATTTGAATTTCTGTATGATCAAAACCGGAAGTAGGGACCTTAATCTGCGTTAATCACTAAATAACAAAATAAATTGGAGTAACTCTGGAAAGTTTGATTTTGCATATAAGAGACAAACTTTGTGAAATCCGAATATGTATTAAGACAAAGTTCCCGTCTTCCACTATAAAAGCCACCCTCATACTGGACATAAATAATGCTTCTACAGCAAATCGTTACTGGAATAAAATAAAACGAAAAAAACGTGAAAAATAATAACAACACAATTTGGGCCTAGCATAAACTGGTCTAATTCAAATTAAAAACACAATAAAACGTCCTCGCACAAGCACACTCACTTACGCACGCTTACAATGGAGAAGATAAACACACGCTCTCAAACAAGACCAACAACAGGACAAGTAGTAAAAGATTTTTTTGAAGCATTGTTTTAGAAATAGGAAAAACGGCAATCTATTTACGACAAACGTGAAAGCGCCAACAGGTTAATTGCAATTTCAAAATTGTTTTTAAGTAAAACAAGCTTTATGTCCTGAATTTACACTGCATATTCCGTTACTGTACATTCAGAGTTAGACTCGTCTTTTATATTCTCTAATGCAATAAAACACCATTGTTGGGACAAAAGAAACTTCGCAATTGAAGAGCGGTATTATGGTCATCCATGTTAGTTTGGTCGTTTATGCGGAGACCCTCAGAGGTCACAATAATGTTTTCATCCAGCATTCACTTAATTACCACTAACGATTCAGTTAAGATAATCAGTTGTGCTTCCAATATCCCGACCAACTCATCAAAACTATCAAAAGATGTCATTGTACCAGACACAATCTCTTCATTTTTAATCAATTATTTATAGGAGTTAACTCGTACAAACCGCGGTCCGTTATTAAGTTCAATCTAAAATTCTTCTTTCTTATTCACTTTTGGAGGTGCGACAGTTGCTTTCATCATTTTCCCGATTCTGCTGCATTTTATTCTTATGGAATGTGAACCTTAATAAAATTCATAGTACGCTTTTGATGTGAAAAATTACTTTTTCTTTTTGCACGTGGAAAAGGTACCATATTCATTTCCTATTCTTGCTCTTCAACATGGAATTTAACTTTTATTTAAGCCAGTCCTAAATAGAGCAATTGCAGTGTTCTTGACTTCAAAGGTAGCCCATGCAACATCTTGTCTCTTCAAGAGTAGGCATTGGTGTTCTGCTTAAGCGACTAAAGTTCACAACGCGAGGTCTGTCGGGCGTGTTTACAGACACGCTGTTGTACTCTGTGTTCATTCTTTCCATGTAATACAGACCATCGATTTCAGCGTGTAGCGCAATGGGTGTCACCTACACCACAAAGACGAAGCCCATGGCCAGTAGGTGGATGTATGTAGATCGTCGGGTATTGGCTGTTGTAGGCACTTCTGAATATCTGCTGTGGTGCAGTATTCGTGGGGCCGTGCGTTACGATTTCGCCAGGTAGTCGTATCTGCCAATCATAGACCATGATTGGCGGATCATGGCTCGATCAGCCTAACGTTATTTCAAGGTAAAGACCAACGGGGCGTCGTGACACCAACATCGCAATACTTTTTCATTATTTAAATCAAGTTTGCGAGCTTGAAGAAAACACCAATCCCCTTGTATTTAACCGGTCGTCGAACATAGAAAAAACTACCGTTAGTTATGCTATGCCATTCGACGACTGGTTAAAAACAATGAGATTAATGCTTACTTGAACTCGGTCGCCATTATTATGGCCACCAATATCAGTTTGATCATCTATGCGAATTCCAACAGAGTTCACAATACATGGTGCATCCATTTTTGACTTAGTTAGTCCTAACTTTGCAATTAAGGTACTCATCTGTGTTGACTAACCCTGAAGAACTATCAATTTTAGTTGATTTACTAGGTACACACGCTTCATTTTTGATCAGTTATTTCTAGGCGTTGCTCGTATAAAATGCAGCTTTATATTACAAATAAATTTTGACAGATGCCGGTTTTATTGATGAGGCCACTGCACAGAAGCTCAAGCCAGTTGGATCATCTACACCAATAATGTACGGATTACCAAAAACACACAAAAGAGGTTGTCCTATGAGGCCAATTTTATCAATGGTAAATTCTCCGTTTCATGCACTAGCTAAATGGCTAGTTCGTTTACTCGAACCATTACGTAAACTACTAGGTAATCATTCGGTTGCCGATTCGTTTGAGTTTGTAAACAAAATTCAAGATATAAATGTTAAAAACAAGATTATGGTATCTTTTGATGTTACGTCTTTGTTTACAAATGACATTAAAGTCAAAGCGGTAGAACACGATATTTTACTATCGCCGATACCAGGTCACACCCTACGCAAGCTTATCTTATTATGCACGAAAGACGTACGATTTCGTTTTAATGGAAGAATCTATAAACAGACTGATGGTGTCGCAATGGGAAGCCCCTTATCTTCAGTGTTGGCTGAGATTTTTCTAGGGCGCCTAGAAAATACATCATTAAAGAGTGACCTAAGTAAATGTGCTCAATATATACGATACGTGGATGATATATTTCTTGTACTTAAGAACAGGTCGCAATCACGAAAATTGCTTCAAAGTTTCAACAAAGCACATAAGAATATCGGCTTAACGTCAGAGCACTTTTTTACTTTACTGCGGCTGACTCCTTTTGGAGGATAAGCCGGATCCGTGAAATTTCATGGAGTTTCTTGGGAATTTTGTACAAGTGGTGTCCCCTCACCACGTCAGAGCACGAGAAAGATGACTATCTGCCTTTCCTAGATGTACTATTAAAGAATGAAACTAATGGTAAATTAAACAGAACAATTTACCATAAACCAACATGGTCTGCACAGTATTTGAATTACAGCAGTTTTGTGCCGTTTCAATATAAATTATCAACAGTTCGTGGTTGCTTTTCAAGAATTGACAGGTTGTTTAGTCAAGATTCTAAAGAAAATGAATATAATAAAGCAATTAACGATTTAATGTCTAATGGCTATCCCAGACAATTAATTGAATCAATTATTAAAAGGGGAGTTAACCAGAAACAGATGTATTATGGGCCAGAAAAGAAAACCGTCTACCTAAACATCCCATTTAAGGGAGATGCAGTTTCCCGAATGGCACAAAAGAAAGTTGAAGCAGCATTGACACGCACATTTAATGCAGCCAAACTACGAGTGATATTTAGGGTAACACACTTGCTTTTACCAGCAATCAAAGAGAAACAGCCGTTAATGTCGATATCAAATATTATTTATCAATATACATGCGCAAGTTGTCGATCAATTTACGTAGGCCGATCGACCAGACGGTTAATTACTCGAATGAGAGAATATTGCAACTTAAACGCCTGTTTTAAATCAAATGGTGAATACACGTCTGCTATTGCGCAACACATCATCGAAACATCGCACGTATGTTCTCCAGTCGTAGCATTCAAAGTAATTACTAAATGCAAAAACAAAAGGGAGCTAGCCACATACGAAGCCCTATGGATAAACAAATTGCAGCCGGATTTATGTAAGCAGAAGAAGCACGTACAAGCATTGAGCTTGAACTGGATGTGACGCACGCAATTTGATTGGTTTCTAGTTTTCACACTCTCTCTTTGTTCACATATTTCTATCTTGTTTTGCTTTCCAATTTATATATAAAGAAATGTTCATGAGTAGATATTTGAGAAGACCATGAGAAAAAAAATTTTCTTATATCTGATAAAATTTCCTTTTGTTTTTGCACACAGGAAGGGTACAATGTAATTATTATTTCTTATTCACTTCAGAGGCTCAATTGCTGCTTCCATCGTTAATATGAGTCTGCTTCATCGTGGAATTTTTATTGTATTGACATCAGTACTAAATAGAGCCATTTAAGCAAACTCCCTATTAAAGTTGACCACAGCAACAAAAGGTTCAATTTAGACTATAACAAGTTACTGTTACACAGTCACAACTGCAATAGCTTACGCAGTTAAAGAGCCCACGTTCTATTTAGCAATTAGTTGGTTTAGTTTGAGCTAGAGAGTAAGCAAAAGGGAATATTAATAAAATATGCAATCTTAAGCAAGCCTGAGTTCCGTGGTTACTCGCTTTTCAAATTCGCCTCAAACCCACCACATCTATGTTTAAGGAAAGTTAGACAAATTTGTTTTAAGCAAAAGTGAAGTAAATTTCGCATTAATTCCATACTACTGGAAGTTCAAAACATACTCGCAATGTATGCATGAACCGACAATACAAAGCTTACAATCACAATGATGTTGAACAGGTCTACAAAAATAGAATTTTGCTGAGAATACAGTTTTTCAAATTTGTTGTTATTCCTATTTGTGCAGAAATTTAACCTCTATTACACCACTTTGAGTTGCAATTGTATAGCAAAATTGCATCCATCAACTGACCCACATAACTTAACAAAATGGTGTGTTGGTGCGTAGTGCCTGTTCCTACGATCTAAAATTAGATCGTATCTCATTTTAAGTGGCTAGTATGAACGATGCTGAAGCCTTCAGATGAAAGAGACGAATCCACACCTAGCCAATAAGAAGAAAAACTTGATGCATACTTGGATATGAGAATTAATCGGGTGTTTGCGAAATTGATAGTGCAAAGCGACAACGCGTGAACACAAATCAAGGAGATTTGACCGATTTTCACCGTAATAGAAACTCTTCAAGTAGAGTCCAGATTTTGCTGCGGACAGGGCTAGAACCTGAGCACTCCTGTCTTAGAATAGGTGACTCTAACCATTGAGCCACTCTTCCGCACGCTACACAAAATTTTCGGTTACACACAAACATGCATTTGGTTAGCCTCTCCTTCAAATAGAGCCTTTACGGCATCTCTTTCGACCTAAAATTCCAACTAGTTACTTTAATATTTCTTATTTATGTTAATATAATAATTGTTAATATTGCAATTTTAATTATTTACATTGTTGTCGCTGACGTTGTTTTTGTTAATTTTGTTTGTGTTATTGTTTATTATGATGTTGTTGTTGAACACATTAATTATTGGTGTGATGGTAAAGTTGTTGATTTTACCGAATAGAGTCCGCTGGTTGTCAAACACGAATCGTCTACAACTTGGACCGTACAAACATGTAAAGTGCTTCCAACAGATTGAAGACATTTATATGTAAATCTTATTTATCATGATAGATAAAACAAGAATTTATTAAAACATTATTTAAGCTGACTACTGCCATTTTAAAGTTTTGATGAGTTAATAGTTTAGTGCTCTAGTTTATGTGTTAATAACGCAAATATAATATCTCAACTAAATTTACCTCAAATACGTATTTTTAATGATGTAAATAATTTTAAATATACTAATAACAGAAGCACGAAAATTGATAACTAAAAAATAATATAATATTCTACTTCATCCATTTATTTTCAGCAAAATAATTAATTTAAAAATAGTATATCTTCATACATGCTCGATAAATTTCGTCAAATATTTAAGGTTAACGCCATCTGAAGTCTGCCCAGCCTATTCTGACATGGAAAAGTAAAATTAAGTCCGTATTCCTAATGAGCTTACTAACAGATAAGGTGTTTTTGAACGAGCCGAAAGAACGAAAAACTGATAGACTAAATATTGTATGTGCATCAGTTGAATTCGAATAGCAGCATACACTTAGGTAGGAAAATTTATGCTATACATTTTTCTACGAAAATCTTCATAGACACAGTCAAAGTGAACAGGTTTGAAACACAAAAGTAAATTGAAAAAAAGCAAATAACATCCCGAGAGTGTCTATAATTACAGAGTAAAACCAAAATAGTCTCAAGTTAATCGTTTCTATTTTCATCTAATACACAAAGCTGAAATATGTCAAAATGATTTTAAATTGACATGAAAAATGTTAATCCGTTTATCTCGCGCACCCAATATATATCAACCCTCATACACACATGCATAAATAAATATATAAATACATACATACACATACATAAATCCATGCATACATGCATGCCTACATACATACAAGTTAAATACGTACGTACGTATGTACATGAGTACATGCTTACATACGTACATGCATATATAAAAACAAACAAACAATCATACACACATACATACAAGCCAGCACACATAAATACATACAGACATACATGCATGCATACATACATACATACACACATACATACATACATACACACATACATACATGCATACATACATACACACATACATACATGCATACATACATACATACATACATACATACATAAATACACACACATACATACATAGATACATACATACATACATACATACATACATACATACATACATACATACATACATACATACTTGCCTACATACATACATACATACATACATACATACATACATACATACATACATACATACATACATACATACATGTATACATACATACATACATACATACATACATACATACATACATACATACATACATACATACAAGCATACATACATACATACATACATACATACATACATACATACATACATACATACATACATACATACATACATACATAGAGAAATACATAAATACATACGTACATACATACATACAAACATATATACATACATACATACATACATACATACATACATACATACATACATACATACATACATACATACATACATACATACATACATACATACATACATACATACATACATACATACATACATACATACATACATACATACATACATACATACATACATACATACATACATACATACATACATACATACATACATACATACATACATACATACATACATACATACATACATACATACATACATACATACATACATACATACATACATACATACATACATACATACATACATACATACATACATACATACATACGTACATGCATACATAAAACATACATACATACATACTTACATACATACATGCATACATACATACACACATACATACATACATACATACATACATACATACATACATACGAACGTACGTACATACATACAAAAATACATACATACATGCATACATAAAACATACATTCATACATACATACATACATGCATACATACATACATACATACATACATACATGCATACATACATACATACATAAATACATAAATTCATACATACATACATTCATGCATAAATATACACGTACATAAATACGTGCATGCATACATACATACATACCTCCATACATTCAGGAATACATAAACACGTACAAACTTACATTAATAAATATAACAAAGCATACATGAAACCCTACGTACATGCATGAATGCATAAATTCCTGTAAGCTTACACACACCTGCATACATACATATATATTAATGATTTACAAAAGAAATAAGTGTTGTTGTGCATACACACAGAAAGATAGTCACAAAGATAGTAAAAAGGATATAAATAGTGACAAACATGTATAGATGCGTTCATGACTGCAGGCATGTCGACAAGCAGAATAATTGAAAAAGTAGATAGGCTACAAGCAGTTAACCGTTGCATAGCCACCTATAGAGTATACAGATTACAAATAATTTTTATTGCAAATCAGGATGCTTGTGTTCTATGTCTTTCATTCCATCATTCTCGCGAGCTCCCTGAACTAGTTAACAAATCAATTACATAGCAACAAGTAAAAAAATGCATGACTGTTGCAATCTGGCGGAAAAGTCAGCCACCTCGCATTCCTACACATCATCAGTGGGCTCTGAATCACTTTCACATTAGCCGAAAATGCATACTTTGGCACGTTCACGTTTTACCTGTACTTTTTGTACCAGCTTGGGTATACGCATACAATATCATGTCCATTCTTGCAAAGACTCGTCAAGTCTTTAACGGATTTTAGTAGATGGACGGTGATCATTGACAGGTTCAAGTCCTAAAAAAATTATATCGGATCCAGGAATGCAAGGAAAACAAAATAATACATAAAATGTGATAAGTCATAAGTAAACGAAGGGAATGCTAAATTCCCGCTAAAAGTTCAAATTTTTACTCGTTGCACTTTGGAAAATCAAATAAAATGTTGGTGATTTTCGCTAAAGACACGCACACATTCGAATGCATTCGAAAACTTATGAAGTTTGAGCAAAGAGTTGCAATGAAGTAGGGCATACATCAACATAGCTTTCTGAGACTGTAAATTGTATTTGGTGTCAATATAAAATCAGATGATTAAGGGAAAAAAACTATAAACGTACCTATATACGGCGATGTTTTATGACGCTAAACATTGCACGATAGACGTGCACAAATTAGAGCAATGTTAACGTGAAAATCTGTCATACAGGGGAGTTGACACCGGTCACAGACACGCATGCATGCATGCAAAAGCATACGTAAACAGAGATCAATCTACCACAAAAAAGATTCCAATAGTGCCTATTGCATTTTGGCAGAACGTGCTTCAACTGGACTACGGGAGGAGATCTCAGGCGACAAATAGTCAATTGTGATGTATGATGGTGAGCATTATTCTCGGGTAATTTAGACGTGGCGTCACGGGTTGCTTTTCGTCGACATATTCACGAAGCTGGTACATGCTAACACACAATTTATGGCAGCGGTCGTTGCAATCGACTAGAGTATCGTTATTTAATGAAGTAAGTACGGGCAGTTTAATGTTGGAACAACTAGAACCGGCCAAGCATTAAGAGGAGATTTTTTAGTGGTAGAGGGCCGCATGCGAGAATTTACTCGGTATTATAATTATTTTCACCGAAATAAAAAATTTAATCCAATAACAAATTTTGTAATGTAGGTGCCAAAACTGTAGTTACAGCTGGAAGAAGGCTCTTACTGAGCAATTTTGAATGAAGACTGTGTGATGTCAATTTATTGATTTCTCGGTTTGCGTGGTTAAAATATTATTTTTTTTTTGTTTTAACGCTTCCTACTTAAAAAAGTTAAATATTATTTTAAAACAAGTGAGTTCCACTGACAACTTTCTGCGAAATTTTATAATGACTATAACAAAAAAGTGATCTGTTCATTAACCTTACCAAGTGAGGGTTGGAACAAAATTGATTAATTATTTCTTGATCAAAATTAAAATAAACGCACACACTTATAAATTGAGCATTTAAAGCTATAATTCTCAACTCAACATAACAGGATAAAAATTATCACGTAGACACATATATTGCGAAAAAAATCTGTGCTTTGACAATGCCATGCCTATACACACATTAAGTTGATATAAATAGATGCATATATCATTAATTATTTAGTAGTAAGAACGGCACACATTGATTAGACGGAAGTATATTTATTATAAATCTATACAATGACTATAGGATTCTTCTTACTAAATAATTAATGATTCATTACTCAGGGTTATAATTGACACATTTACAAGAATATATATATATATATATATATATATATATATATATATATATATATATATATATATTCCAAATACACGTAAATGTGTGTGATATTCTTTATGTCGGTAAAGAGTTTACTAATAATGAAGAAAACCACACAGCGCAATCATCTTTCAAAAACAAATAAATGTGTTTGAATGGAAATATTTTAACCTGGAAACATAAATGTGGATATATATATATTCTTATAATTAGGAAAACACAAATAAAAAAGTGGATAAAGGGCATTTATTTCGTGAATACTAATCATCTCTTATACAATCATACATATTTATACATTTTGGGTTTTCAATTGATTATGCTAGTGGTAACAAATCTGATTCGTTTTTACTGCTGTTCCTTGTTTTGACTAGTTGGTGAGTGTGTATGCGTTTGTGTTTGTGTGTATGCGTGTTTGCATGTAAAGGTCATTCTCGCAGTATTGAGAAGTGATGTCTGATATCTTGTCATTATTGTTTTGATAGCTTGAGAATTAACCATTTGTGCGCATTGTTCACTGTTACATATACAAGTGCTATTTTTTCCAGTATAGTTGATCGTTTCACCTCGTTGCGCAAAGTTTTCACGTGGTAACAACGCCAGTGTTGATTGCAGTGTTAAACGCTCACATAAAACAACAAGCACCTGACCTTAATATTCAAAAGTTTCATCAACATGATATTCTTATCGACTGGCCAAGAATAACAAAATTCAACAACAATCTACTAGTATCCAGCCAAGAACAAACAGGCCCTCGACTAGAATCAACAAACGTACAATCGGATTGGCAACAAACGGAAGTGGAAATAACAGAGGCGCATACGATGACAGAAGTCTCCAAATAATGTGAGCGTTTAACACTGCAATCCACACTGGCGTTGTTACCACGTGAAAACGACAACTTTGCGCAACGAGGTGAAACGATCAACTATACTGGGAAAAATAGCACTTGTATATGTAACAGTGAACAATGCGCACAAATGGTTAATTCTCAAGCCACCAAAACAATAATGACCAGATCTCAGACATCACTTTGCAATACTGCGGGAATGACCTTTAAATGCAAACACGCATACACACAAACACAAACGCATACACACTCACCAACTAGCCAAAACAAGAAACAGCAGTAAAAACGAGTCAGATTTGTTACCACCAGCATAATCAATTGAAAACCCAAAATGTATAAATATGTATGATTGTATAAGAGATGATTAGTATTCACGAAATAAATGGCTTTTATCCACTTTGTTATTTGTGTCTTCCTAATTATAAGAATACTGTGTTAAATAAAAAGGCATGGACGTTATAAATATATATATATATATATATATATATATATATATATATAT
This sequence comes from Eudiplozoon nipponicum, assembly GCA_029291075.1. NCBI lineage: Eukaryota > Metazoa > Platyhelminthes > Monogenea > Mazocraeidea > Diplozoidae > Eudiplozoon > Eudiplozoon nipponicum. Next base: position 78,451 of record JAQBSW010001800.1, read on the forward strand.
ATATATATATATATATAATATCATTAATAAAAAGAACTACAAAAGCAATTTACCGAACATTTTGAGTTTTAAGACTAAGAAAATTGAAGAATAATTAAATACAGTGGCTAGGAGTGAACTAGCATATGAGTTTGTATAGTACGCAAAAGTCACCTTGGTGTGAATTAATTCATTTAGAAAAAGAAATTGGAATTGCTGTCCGAACGAAGCAAAACATTACAAAAGAAATTGGTCAGCTGAAATTAATTGATTTATATTTATTAAATAGGCTTCCTATGGCAATAAAATTCTAAGTCAATTAGTTAACGCAAAATTTAATTTTTTAATAAATATCATCTGGATTGAAAATGGCGTATCTTAGTAATTATTAATTTCTGAGTCAAAACCTCGAGTAAATAATTGCTAAAATACTGTTTTTCTGTATTTTATTTGTTACATGATTTGGAATTTACTTGGATAATTATGAATACAAAACCAACAATATCAGTCAATTGCATAGTCTAGGCTTATGTGGTTTATTTAATAAAACTATCAGACACAGGATTTTTGACAATTCTAGGTAAAATCGGTAGTTCATTTGTTTTTAGATGCCTTGAAATTTTCGAATGTGTGATTGTCTACCAGGTAGCTGACGTCACTTGTACATTGGCTGTACGCCTAAATCAACGAGTATGTTTTATTAAGGAACAACGGAGTCTTTTTAACTCCAGAAAATCAGAGTGTGGCAAATAAGATCGGACCAAATCAACATTGAGCGAAAAAGCGGCATGAATATTTCTTCAATGTATACTTGCTATCATTACCATAAACAAGCTTACAGGTGATTACAAACATGACCGGAGTTTCATTCTTTTACTGAAGTGACAAACGTTCCGATTATTTACTGTTACCATGTAGAAGTAATAATACTATTTAGGCCTCCGCTTAAAAGTGGTCAAATTTTCTTACTTATTTAATAAATGAACGCATACATTAGTTTAGTGACACGGTAAATGGGTGTTTAAGGAATTCCATACATGTATCTAAAGATGAGTCCAAAATTTGCCGTAAGTAAAATATTCTTTTATTACCTGAATGACTGTTACGAACGATAGGAATGCGATATTCACCATTAAAATTTGGGAGAAATTCAAATACGGTTTAACTTAATAAATGAATTTTCTTAATAAGTAAATGTAAATCGAATGCATATTTAGTTTGAATTTTATTTAAAAACTAGGAAGAATTTTATCAAATAAAACGGGAAAAAATCCCTCATGCTACAAAATCTGAAGTCATTCGACATGCGTTTGCTATTATCTCATGCTTGAAAGGTTTGCCTGACACTTCGTCACTTTCCTTACCTGGAGTTGGTTTTGAGTATTACCTTATTTTTTCAATTACAGACGTTCTGTACTCTAGTAAATATCAGAATAATCTAACTCGATATTCGCTAAATTAAACTTTCTATCACGCATCCCAAACTTATTGGGCCTTCCGAGTAATTCTCTAAAGTAATGCTACAATTGCCGGAATTTAAAATAAAATTCACTAATTTTAATTCTATTTTGTTTAAATTTTCAATTAGCACAGTACCATAAAAGTAACTTGGTAAAAGAATTTACTTGTCCGATTCTTTCTTGGTATAGTCTGTCAATATATCTGGCGGGTGTTTATTAAGTTATCTTTGCTAAATAACTCGGTTTTAATTTTATATCTTATTTAAAAATCTTTGGTGCGTTTACCTGGAGCTAACTGGTGGCCTATTGAATAATTTGTACTTTGCATCATCGCAGTTCATAACTCTTTGATAAGTCTAAGTAACCAGATCTCTGAAAATATTTTCGTTTTTATCATCCAGATTCATGAATCGTGTTTATACGTTAAATTTTAAAAGTATCACAATTCAGTGTTTTCTACAGAAACTAGCATTAGTTGCGTTGTTTTTTGGGGCAGAGTAACAGGAGGAGACGGCTAAACTAAACGAATTACGAACGACATTAACTTCTTATTATGTATTCAATCTATCAGTTTCTCATCATGCTGGTCTACCTGTTGTATATTATTCCACAATTACGAAAATTGATTTCCTTTCAAGTTATTTTTAGCTAAAAGTCCTTGATTCCTTTACCTTGAATTAACTGATGGCCAATTGGCTAATCTGTTTTCGATATCCTTGCATATTATTTTTCAAATAAGAAACATAGTCCCCTTTCCAACAAACATGCTACTAGGATTCAAATTTCACATTTTGACTTAATCCACACCAATCGATTTTGTGCAGTGATTTGAGGTTAACCAAGGAAATTCGAAACATGATGAATATCCTGATTTGCGATTGTGAGCTGTCACTTGTCACTATCAGCTTCTCAAAATTACGATTGATCCCCATTTCCAAGTACGCATTGAGTTCGTCTTTGGAGGGGGGGGGGCTGGGTACTGATTCGTCCGCCAAAGGCTTCATCATCGATCATACAAGACACTGGAAATAAGGTACGTTATAATCTTCGTTAAGTGGCCTCATTTTCAGTGGTTAGTATGAACGATGTTAAATCCTTCGGAGGACGAAGCCACATCCAGCCACCCCCTAGACGAATTCAATGCGTAGTTGTAAATGACGATTAATGGGATCTTCGCGAAACTGATAGTGCAAAGCGACACCACACGCTAGCAAATTCGGGGTATTCGTCATTGTGACGCCCACATTTTGCAACCCTTCAAAAAATTTAGAAGCATACAAGTACATGCAAATGACGGCTATTTAACTATGTTGCAAGACTTTGAAATATCAAACAAGGTATTACTACGAGCATACCATCTTGTTTATCATACTCGAAATGGAACTGTAACAAACAGTTAAATGGTGTCTGCAAAGCGTATGCTTCCTGATTGTTTCATTAAATTTTTACTATTCGAAATTTTCAAATTAAATTTAATTATTTGTACTAGTGCGTATTTCAATGTTGCTTACAATATCCAGACCACTATGAACCTTCGCCTTTTACTCAAGTGATATTAAGCAATCGACACACGTTGGTTTACTCAATAAATACTTTACCAATAGATCGTTTAATCTCACTCTAAAGCATCACAAGTTTACGCATAAATATGCGCAACCTCAATAAATTAGTGCACTTTTTTTTCTTTCTTCATCTGGCGGAAGAAGCGAAATTTACGATTACGTCTTGAAAAATGCTGAGATTTCAAATTCATTTATATTTCTGAAGCCCAGAATAAAGTTTTTCCTATAACAAAACCGCTAAATTATTCCACCTAAAACGTTATCTACAGGTGGCACTTATGCTGAGGTGCATGCTTTTTCCTATAACCAGCGAGAATTTAGTATTTATAGGTAAGGGAGGATGTTCCGTCATGGTCAAACACAGAGGAAACTATATCGATAATACACTGTTATACGCTGTAGTTTTTTTATGAGTAGAACATTTAAACTATTATTTCGGCGAGAAATCTTTCAATTTGTATTCTCTTCAAATTCTATTCTCGGAACATATGACTGCTAACTTTTGACACAAGAAGAATTTTTAGCGAGCACTTATACTGCCATGGTACTTTTAAACAAGTACAGTTGCTATTTCGCAGTCTTCATCAACAAACAGGCGTTTCCGAATTCATTTATTTCAACACTTCTCCAAATAAATTGGCGTAACAAATACCTTTTGTCAAAAGCTTCTTAGAATCAAATGGAGAAATTGCTGTATAATTGTATATACCTATAATTTTTGCACTTCAAATTGATCAAATATTGGCTGTAGGACTTTTGCTTTAATATAAATTTATGATGTATCTTTATTTTTAGAAAAAGTGCAAGCGATCAAAAATAATGCTGCATTAAACGTTTATGCAATTGAACTAAAATTAGGGGTTAAAACATAATTTGACATCCAACTCAGTCATACAAATGCGGAGAGGCAATAACTTTGGCCAATCTTATTCCACAAAATAAATTCATATATTATTATAATCAAGGTTGCGGTCTTGATATAAACACCTGACCCATTAATTACTTACATATGTCAGTATAAACCAAGAATTGTATAGAGTAGAAAAGGCAATTCATCCAGTATCACCACCCGCGCAACCAATGTTCGTTTGATTATATAAATGTTCAAATTCATATATTATCCAAGTCTAATCCAACCATGCAAATTATTAAGAACAAAGTGGAACATTCAATCACTGGGCATGTAAACTAAAAAATTAAAAAGTTTTCTATGAGAAACAAAAGTCCATTATCGTTTAATTTGGACAAGTTTCTATACGATTCTTCTGAGCTCTTCTCACTATTTTACGACTTCGTTAATAATTATAAGGGCTAGTGGGAAGCTGTGGGTGAAGCATTTAAGTTGGTTTCAAAATTGAAACCAAATTCCTTAGATCTTTACATTTCTCGTGGATTAAAACAAATTTTGTTGAACAAACTGTTAGAAATATGGCCTATGATTCATGAACAAACGGTTATTTTGGTCAAATACTGTTTGTTGCGAAGAGCTAATATATATGCAAGTAAGTATTAGGTTTTGCGAACCTAGTAACAAATTAGTCCTTTTTGAATATAGCGGAGGTTTTATAGAGATATTATTTTTTAATGTTAACAGTTTTACTAGGCTGAAGCGTCATCAAATATAATGGTATTGTGTACCTGATAACCGTTTAGTTTATGCAGGATAGGAAGGATATGGCAAAGTCGACACGAACCAAATGTTTAATCTAATGTACATATGCGTTTTTTGCTTACTAGTAAATCATTTATAAGAACCCGAATCTTACACGAAACCCAAAGTATATATGACCAAGGAATGTGCACCGAATAACTTTGCCACATTTATCAACGAGATGTCAGCTGCTACATATAATTCGTCAGTAATCACGAAGCACATGTGTATATTAGATTAAAACTTCATTTCATACTGTCTTTGACGTTTGATTCTGTTTGAGCTAGCTTGTTACCAAGTCCACCATGCCTAAAATTTCACTAAAAGGTGTGGGTTGCTTAAAAACCCCATGAAAAATCTATCTTGTTTGATGTATTGAATAATTGATTGATGAATTCAATGAGTTGAAATAGAAGTTTAAAATAAGTGAGCAGATCGGTGTGAAATCGTACTTAAGACTTAGCCAAATTCTCGTTCAATAACGAGATATATTTTTAAAGATTTTCACTGATAAATAAGCAATGGAGTTTAATAGATGTTAATCAAGTAAATGAGAGAGAGAGAGGAAGTTTGAGTAAATATAAGTTTAACTAATTGTTTAAGTTCATTAGGTAATACGTTTAAAACAAAAGCATTGTGATAGAAACAATAATTTAAAAGACAAAGTGGAAGTTAGATACGAACGACAAAATTTTTATTTCAATACCACTTCCGCAGGCAGTGTGGTGTCTGTTCAGTAACGACAGATTGGGGGTGGTTAGTTGGAACTTTGGATCTAAATTGATGCCATATGAGCGCCACCTAAAGGAAAAATAGACTAACCAAGTTACATTAGTTATTATATAACTTAAAATGGTGTGAAATGTAGTGTGTGGCAGGGTGGCTCAATGGTTAGAGCATCAGATTCCGAAGCAGACGTGCCCAGGTTCGAGCCCTATCCACGGCAATTTCTGGCCAGTACATGATGAGTTCCCAATAAGGGCGAAACCGGTCTACTGGATGAATTGCCTTTTCAACAACATGCAATTCTTAGTTTATACAGATATATGTAAGTAATTAATGGGTCAGGTGCTTATATCAAGACCGCAACCTTGATTATAATAACAAGAAAATGTTGGTGAACGTCTGCTTAGTTGTGGGTATGATCAATTAAACGATAGAAAACTAATGTGATTAACGTTAGAATTAATTAAAAATATCTCTTGTACATGATTGATATTGGTTGCGGAGTACAGGCATAAAACTTAACGTACCAACGATTTTTTTCGTGATTTCTTGATTTTCAATCTCAGTTTTGCAGTGGTCCGATTGATCATTAGTTCAAAGTACGCACTGCGTCCATCTTCGTGATAAATGGCTGCTGATTCGTTCCGTCACTGGAAGGCTTCCACACAAATAGTACAACCCACTGTAAATGATGGTCGATCCAATCTTTGTAGCATAATGTTTCGATACCAAATTTCGAGTGCTTTCAACAGAAATCTAATAAAACAGTACACTATTCATAAGACTTCTGCTTAAATTTGATCTTGTGACTAATGTTCCGAGTTTTATTAGATTTCTGATGACAGTACAGAAAATGAGATAACGAAACTTTATGCGACCAAGATTAGATCGACTATTATTTCCAGTGTTTATAAGTAACGGTGTGGAAGCCTTCGGAGTCACAGTTCGAATCAACACCCAGCCATCACAAAGACGGACGCGACGCGTAGTTTGAAATTAAGATCAATTGAATCATTGCCGAACTAGGAGTGCAAATTAAAATACCAGGAAAAATAATCGTGGATCCGTTAAATTATATTTAAATATATGTCTTGATCAGAACGTACACTGAAAGAAAGAATGAGAATAAAATCGAACATGAATGCGCACATGTAGGCCGTTGCAATTCCACATTCTTGTGTTTGTGCGCAAGGAATCCAGTATTCTAGAAAGCAAATGGTTTTATAGGAAATAAATTGAAATTATAAAATATTAAATTTAATAGGGATGAACTGTTTCTGTGGTTTCAGTTTTGTCTGCTTGGTGCCAAAACATAATGGTATACAGTAAAATGATAAAAATCAGTTAAGAATATTATGGCTGAATTGCACAACAAATAATTTCCCATTTTTTATTGATAGGGCGATGAATTAACTAACAAAATCCGATTGATTATAAGAAATTAACTGAATTGAAAAATAGCAAAATGGTATTCAGTCATGCACAGTACATGAAGTAAATATACTTCTACAGAATGTAATAGTAGCTCAATCCAAACAATCACACAGAAATGCTAGCATGCCAATGCAATTCTTTACAATACGCAAATGTCTATTATAAATTTTAGAAATAATAGAATAATGACTACAAGAATATATAATTAAAAATTTACAAAAATAGACCAAAAACAGATTTAGCATGCGTTCCGATTTGTTTTCAGTGCAAATAAAATAATTTTTATTTTTCCTGTGTATTTAATAGACTAAATTGAAGAATTAAACAATTTTAATTACAATACTAACATTATTTGATTCGATTTATTGATCAATGCTATGAATTAAAACAACGTAGAATAAAAGACGACTTCATTAAGCAAATCTTTGTATAGAATTCATAACTAATGTATACACGTCCAACAGAAGACATTTAAATGATAGTTGTTGAAGATTAACAACTTGTTTTAAAGATCATGTTTACAGTTTTAAGAGAGAATCCCATTTGATAAATTGTCTGTTTTCCTGTCATACAAGATTGCCTTTATACGTAAAACATATTAATTTCACATCTTGTCAAACTATAAAGGTAGTAAAAGAAATTTGCAAAAATATTTTACGCCACACGAAAAAATATAAAAAGTTTGTTTTAACACTTAAAGCAATAATTCTATAAATTTTGCGGGATTTCAGAAATTTCGATTGCAGTGTCAACAATTTGCAAATTCTCGTAATAACACAGTAAGAATAATTAACATATAATAGTATGGCACTTATGCGACGGGCTAAAATAATATAGGACTTCGTCCCAAAGAAATAAACATGTCTAAATAAATGATTTTATTTTCTTTTAAAATTATTAATTTCGAAATATGTGAGGGCAATACGTAGAAAGATATTCAAAGTTCCATTTTGTAAAAATAGCTAAAAATGCAAATAATTTATTAAAAGAAAATAAGAGTAAACACGTTGGCTAAAATTGTAGCGTAGATAGGATAAAGTGGTGTTAACTTGATCATAAATAATAACCCGATTGTTTCTTCTGAACTCAAATGGTTATTAATTACTTACCTCAACCTTTCTTCCTTCAACCACTGTCCCGTTAAGATTTTCTCTTGCCCTTTCAGCTTCCTCTGCAGTTGCGAATGTAACAAAACCGAAACCCTGGCCATTCAGATTGAAAAGCGCATTACCCACAAATAGAATTTAGCGTATTAACGGAAAAGAAAAAGTAAAACTGATTTTGTTAAATGTTATATATATATATATATATATAATATATATATATATATATATATATATTAATATATATATATATATATATATGTATATATATATATATATATATATAAAATAAATATAAGTAGAATATATTGCACAATTTAGAGAGATTTTCGTAAATATAAATATTTTGTTAAAATTAGAGATAAAGGATAATAGTACGTTTGTTTATGTTTATGTGTGTGTGGTATTTGATACGATTTGTGTGTGTATTAGATAATCTATAAATGAAATCTGTTGACAAAATAATCATTATCGTTTATTCATATTACCAATTCATTGAACATGTGCTTCCATTAAAATTAAAGTTAGCATGCGTGCTAGTCCATAAATAAAAACAGTTTACAAAATTAACAGACAGAGTGCTCATTATATAATATTTGAAATAAATATTGTGCACTTGTCAAAAGTTCTTGTCATTATCCTTTTTATTTAGGATACTGTCACAATTTTGGCGCTATTGATAGCAATTTAAAAACTTCTGCAAAAAGTGCACAGAAAATTTCTTGGATTTCTAAGAAAGTTAAATTTAATTGTGTAACATTTTCACAAACTTAGTTTGAAATTCTAATGATCGTTGTGCATTTGATCGAATAATTAGTATGAGGACACATTAGGAAGAGACACATAAAGTTTCGGCAACTGCAGTACTATTTGTAAATTCACAATTTCTGACAAATTCAGAAAAACCATTGACTTCTTTTACTTGTTTGCATATTTCTTTGAAAAATGCTGGTTTTTAAAATAGCGGACAAAAGCGTGAACACATAATTACTCATAAAGGGAATTTCAGATTTTGCCCGTTTGTAAAGGTGTTACATAAGGTAACGTCCGCATTCATAATTTCACATTTCATTCCATTTTGTTTTCTGTACCAATTTTAAGTAAATTTATAGAGAAAACTAACTCGACTACAAATTACTTCATTTTAAGAAAATCAATAATGCTTAATTGGCAGCATTTACTTTAAATTCACATTTTAAAATATTTTTCTAACAATTTTCTTCAGAACATATTTACTAACTGGCCAATTTCTCTTTTAAAATAATCGGTCATTCACAATCACGAATGAAGCTTATATTTCTAGTAATTAGCACCTCCTACTAATATTGCATCTCCCAATATATATATATATATATATATATATATATATATATATATATATAATTAAACGAACATTGGCAGCGCGGGCGGTGATAACAATTACTTTTAATCAAGGTTGCGATCTTGAAATAAGAACCTGACTCATTATGTACATAGATTTGTCAATAATAAATAAATATATTTACTGTGGATTGGCAATTCATGCAGTATAATGGTTTTGCTCCTGTTGGGAACTAATCATGAACTGTTCAGAATTTGTCGTGGACAGGGCTCGAACGTGGACACGTCTGCTTCAAAATTTGATGCCTTAACAACTGAGCCACCCTGCAGCATATTCCACACAATTTTCAGTTATACATTTACTAATGTTTCTGGCTAGCTTTTCCTTTAGGAATAGCATATATAGCATCCCATTTTGTCCTAAAGTTCCAACTAATCATCCCAAATCTGTTATTATTAATATTATTATTATTATTATTATTATTATTATTATTATTATTATTATTATTATTATTGTTATTATTATTATTATTATTATTATTATTATTATTGTTATTATTATTAAAATGAAAATTTATATAATTAAGCGAACAGTAGTTGTGCAAGCGGTGATAACAGTTTCTTTTAAGATTAATCAAGAAACATTAGCTAATATATAGCTGAAAATTTGTTGAGAGTGCGGCAGGGTGGCTCAGTGGTTAGGGCACCTGATTCCTAAGCAGACGTGTCCATGTTCGAATCATGTCCGCGAAAAATTCTGGACGGTTCGTGATGAGTTTCGACAGGGAACGAAACTGGTTTACTGGATGAATTGTCTCTTCCACACTATCCAATACTTAGTTAATACTGACTAGTATATGTATATAATGTATTTATATCAAGATAGCAGCCTTATTTAAAAGTAATTAAATATGTAATTTAAGTGAACATTTTAGGTAAATTGATAAATACTAAAAGTTTTGTCCTCCAGTAATAACGACTTAAATAATCTGGAAAGTTATCTGAGCGCCTTTTTAAAACTAAATTTTAATTAAGTAATACGACTTAAAGTAAGCCATAATACAATTTGTCATTGATAAAAATGAAGTATACTAGCAGTCTTTGTTCAATAAAATTATTTTTAAAATAAAGGATTCCTGAAAACTCAGTAAGCAGTCTTAAGTGTACAGGTTCCTAGATAGCATTTGAAATACTATTAAAGCCTTATTCAATTTTAATCCTATATTAAAAAAATAATTGGCTGTGCGTGGAGTGATTTTCATCACTAACATTTCAACTGAAATCTTTAATTTAAAAATTGTGTTTGCAAGTGGTTATAAAAATATTCTATCTCAAGTTTGCGAGCCTGAGCTAAAATAAATGCATTTCATTCGACCAGACCCACCACATAGCAAACTACTATTTACCAAAAGCGAGAAGCGTGTAATTTAGTTTAACTGCGCAGGAAATTCTTGCTTAATATTTTAGAGATATACACGTGACATAATGTAACGTTCATGACTGATAAGTAACACCTGCGAGATTTCAATTTTAGCATCTGGAAATACCGGTAACAGTCGCATATCTGACATCACACATACACCACACACATTTATATATATATATATATATATATATACATATTTGACTCTTGTTAGCCAGATACACTTTGTTGCAGTTAACTAATTTGTATGCAATTTTGTATTGAGTGTTGCGCAGAAAGTAACAAATTAGTTCAAATAGGAACGGAATATCAAAGTCAGCATGAACGAAAAGTATAATCTCATGTTCACATTCGCTTCGTGCTTACTGGCGATTCATCAGTAGTAGCCGGTATTACGCAATTTACCCACTGTATATTCGGGTGGTCAAAGTGGGGCTGTTGTATGGCACAATCTACAATATTTCATATAAAGTCTTCGACAATGCGACTTTATAGCCAACACACTATATATGATATTCACCGAACCTGTAAAGGGTACCAGCACTATGGTTTTCTTGTCGGTACATGATATTAAAATTATAGTTGCCGAGTCATTATATGGTAGAAACACTATGGTTGTCGAGTCGATACATGGCACCAACACAGCGGATTTAAATATATGCTAAACTTCATCAAATAAGAGAAATACAACTACGTATGAACACCCGATACTCCAGCAAATCCACACACTCTGACTTTGATTGAAATCAGTTATTATTACATCATTCAGTGAACTATATAGCTGTAAGACACTGTTTATTGTCATGCTCTGATGATGACATTGTCAGTATTTGCGACTAATTTTCGTTTAGGTATTTTTCGGTAATGTTAAAATAATGTGTGATTGGTATTTATTTCAAGTTCACAAACTCGATTTGAAGGATGATGATGCCTAGAAGTCATAATTGTTTACTCTTGCATAAAGGTACTATCACGTTATTATTACTTCAAACGAATTCCAGACCAAAGTTTACCGTAAACTCTGCACACTCACAGCTCAAAGCTGGACGACTTAATGACGGCATATCTTGCTAACTCAAATTTTATCAATATCTGCGCCGCTATTTGTATGTACCTCTTAATGTGTATTTGTGTCTTTGTAAGTCTAGCAGTTTGTGTTAAAACTTTATGATTCAGAAAAAATTAAAACTAAATTTTGGTCCCACTTGTGTGGAAAGAAAGCACAGTTAATTTAAAGAGATGTACAGTTAGTGCACTCACATGCTAAGAAGTGACACAGAAAAATGTGATAGTAATTTATTAGTAAAGGCATTTTGTATGCGAATTTTAGCTTAGCAAACGAATTTTGATTAAAACCAAATCTCCGCAATAACGTAATGCGATTTATGATGTGCTGAAAAAATCCGACTGCTTATTATTGGGCAATGATTGAAATGAATACAAGCCACCAGTAAAAATGCAACCAGTTAGCATCCAATTTTACTGTCTTGAGCTCTGATCTGAATTGTTGCAGCTACCTTTCCAATTACTTCACTTGTCTTTACGGCCATAAATAAACTCGTTGCTAGCTATTAGAGCATTATGTCGAATGTAACCAAGCGTAAAGAATTCATTCGAACTGGAACATTAAATTCCATAATAAAATAGTAAAGTATTAACTAAATCGTGATTAGTTACCGGTCATGTAGATCAAATTTCTCCTTGGCGGCAAAACTTTTATGCTCACCTACATAAAGCATTCAGTTTGCGTTGAAAGTTAATCACTATTAATGATTTAAGTTTGAAATATTATAACAAAGACCTATTTTTGTATAGGAGAAACAGAAACAACACAAAACTGGAATCACGGATTGGTTTAAAACGTGAAAATTCAATTAAAAATTGCACGCACCAGTATAAACATGCTAGTGAGAACACTGTCCGGAGCACTATCAAGGGTATATAAAGCAAGACAGGCAGGCAAAATAAACAGACGAATACACGAATTAAGGTGAAACGAAACAGTTTTACCATGCCTATTGATATATATATATATATATATATATATATATATATATATATATATATATATATATATATATATATAAAACTTAGAACCAGATATTTCTAAAATTGACATTTTAACAATAGTAGCATAGTGCGGTTTAAGTAAAATTACACATTCAATTGCCAAGATTTTAGTATGTCTTCATTTATATTTGTAATTTAAAGGCACAAGGAATCCAAAAGGACAGAACAAGAACATCTTATTTTCTTCTGGTACCGAATGTATTTAACTTAATTAAATTTCGAATAAATTAGAGGTTGTCCCATATAACTTTACAGAAATTAACTTAGATAATTGGGTGATAATTTGAATTCTACCCCAAAGAGCCCAAGTTGGAGGGAAAATCCGTTTGGTAGACCAAGAATGTTTGCTCATTCGGCAACTGGTCAGTCCCAGTGATGTGCCAAAAGTTGCACACGTTACCGAAGGTAATCACATTAAGAACTTCGATACCGGAAATATTGTTATTGTTTTCATATCAATTACACCACTGGCTCGCGTCGGAAAATTAACTGCATGTCAGATGCTCACAAAAATAACATATTCCAAACAGATTAATTTATATAGCTTTTTCAATATATAGGCGACGTATTTTACTGTTTTTAATAGACTCACGAAAGTCTTAGAGTCCTTAAAAGTTTTTAAAGTTAGTTAGTTGAATATTGAAACCAGTCAGTGAACTGTAAACACACGATGTTCATAGGACTGGTACTTCAAAGAAACTTAATATAAAACCAGTTTAACTAATGAATCACGGTTACGTCTTCAATGGGCAGTTAGTAAGTGCGTAGTGAAATCTATCAACGAGGATGGAGTCAGTCAAACGACGCATAATAGACAATCACTGTAAGTCTTATGACATTAAATTTTAGTCATTACAATAATTTCAAATAGGTTACCTGAACGAGCCGGGGTTTGATCCAAGCTGTGGCTATCATTTCCGCCAGATTACATTAATTTATTATTTTCACCTATTATAAGATTCGTAGTATGTATTTATCGAATATACGCCTTTTGTTGATATAGGCTCAACATTGCATTGAATGAAAAATTCAATTCCATATCTAGATCAGTTTAGTTTTAATTTGACACTGGTCATGGCTAGCCAGAATTGCCACAGCTGTGATTTGAAGTTGAGAGCACTCGCCTCATAGTTGTTCAATACTTGCCCTATGATCCCAAAAGTAAGGCTCTAGAATTCCTCAGCTGGAACAAAACTGAAATTTGCATGACTGAACTAAATACCGAAATAAGGACGAACACGTTATTTTAAACAAATTGAATTTTATGTCTCTTATAGTATTTGTTTTTGATTGATATCGATCAAATCTTTTTAATATAATAATTTAATTCGGTGTTGATTTCTTTAATCATTATATTTCAATGTATCTTCAAAATTCAATTGCTAATAGCCTACTTTAATATTTTAATTTTACATTGAATTACAAAGCATCTTACGGCAGCGCAGCATTAGTGAATGTTAAATTTTGTTTCTATTTTCATCGAAGCATCTACGCGTTGTGCCAATGTTTCAAGTTAGAGTGCCCGAAGTCTAAACTTCAGCACGACACGTAGATGCTTCGATGAAAATATAAATAAATTTAGCATCCTCCTTTACTAGTTGACGATTTATATAGAATTTAGGCATACATATGCGCAGATTTATTTCTTACACAAATTTCTCTTTTCTGCCGGATACGCGAAGGGTATCGCCTATTTAATTGTGGCACAGTTTACTGACAGTACGGCACGACGTAATTATGCAGTATTTTTGCTTCTGCCCAAGTTCTAAACAATTTATACATATTTAATTATTTTATTTAATTTCTTAAAACTTTATAAAGGTTCAAGCTTCGTTTACAAAGCTGTGCTAAGAAACTGAGTTTAGCTAACCAATTTAGAGTCACAAAATAGACTTTTAAGACAAATTTGGTAAGATGATGTTGTTCCTTGCGCAACGCTGTCATCGTTCAATTTGATTACACAATTGACTGTTGCGGGACAATTGATAGAACTCAGAAATAAGTAAAATCCTGATTCCTTTACATTTCAAGTTGCAAGGATTTTATTTGATCTTGATTGATGTTTTCTCACTGGTCCCGTCGCCCTAAATCCGTCCACAAATATATTTTCGGAACTTGTGCTTGCCCAAGTACTATTTCAGACAATCTATTTGTCGGACAGTTTCAGAGTGACGGGATCAGTTAGAACAAACCAATGAAAGCCAATAACAATCTTTGTACCTGGCAATGTAAAAGTATTAAGATTTTACCGACATTAAGGTGCAGTCAATGGTCCCGCAACAGACAATTATGGAATCAAATTGAAATTTGGTAAAAGTCAAGCACGTTTGAATCTTAGAATTTTAGTACTCTCGAAAATATTTAGTTTTCATAGGCATGCTTAAATATAACCAACATTCCTTTAAGTTGATGTTAACTGTAAGGCAGTCGCATCTAACAGATGCAGGGTTCAAGTATTTGAAATGTCAAAGTATTATGGAAAATTGTATTCAAATGCTTTGTTTTAAAATGGTTGTATTTGACATAATTTTGTTCAGAAAAACTTGACTGATGTCTTCACGAAGACTGCGAAATTGTCATTGAATTTTTCATAACAAAGCAAAGTTTAATGACATTTATATTAAAGAAAATATGTCAAGCTTACCTTTGAGCCTCGTTCATTAAAGATGATTTCCACGTCCATGATCGTACCATAGGCCTAGATAATAAAACGGAGGTAATGTATAAAATCCAATAGTTTTGGGTTTCCAATTATTCCAGGCAATGTAATTACTCCATAAATTATTACATTTATGCATATATAAAAATGTAAATATATATATATATATATATATATATATATATATATATATATATATAAGATCCACTTGAATGAAAATGATTGACCAAAATAGTAAATTTGGTATATAACCGATAAGTGCGTGTAATGCTTGACTTAGGTCGCGTGATGAATTAGTTATCAAACTCTTGCATAAATGTTCTCTAGTTCAAGTCCCAGCAATACTGATAAGCACTTGATGAGAGTCCACTTAATGAATGCCATTTGCCCTTTTATGTCATTTTTATTTTACACCATCTATATACAAATACAAATAAATTGTTATATATATATATATATATATATATATATATATATATATATATATGTATATATATATATATATATGTGCGAATGTGTGTGTTTATTTATAATCCTGTGTAAACTGTTTCCTGTAAACTATTTCAGAGATTTAAAACGAGTAACTAAGTGCGGAAAATACTAAAATGAATAATAATAAAATAAATAATAATAAATAAACCTATTGGATGAATCTGAAAATAAAACAGTTTCGCTATAACAAGCCAATTACCTTAAGTATCCCAATACATTATGCTCACAATTTGGTTGTTCTTATGAAGAACGGCTCAATGCTGAAAATAAATTCTTATTCTAATACTAGATGAAAAATTTATTTATTATAAAACTTATTTATCCTATTCATCGTAAAATAGATAAATGATAGATTTGTGCGCAGTGCTATTGTATAACATTATACTATTTGAATATTTGCGACATAGATAAGACATTAAGTTCAAGGCTGAAATTCATTCCAGAGTGCTAATCCCTCCAATAAGAAAATTGAATACCAAACAAAACGTATTGTCACCAATAAATTGTAAACAACACTTTTAATATAATGCTAATAAAGTAATTGTGCATTAGGTGTTGCGCACATAGTAACAAATTAGTTCAAATATGCTCCGAATAGTAAACCAAAGACATAAACAATAGTCATATTTGAACTAATGTGTAATTAGGTGCGCAACACATTAAACACAATTGCATATATATTAGGTCTCCGCCACAAACATTATCTAATATGGTAATTGATAGCCTAGACCAAAATATACGTACAAAAGAATGCAGCACTATCAAATATAAACTTAAATTAAAGAAAGGGGTTTTCAAGAAATAATATAGAGCTTACACGAAATTATATAGCAATTTCCACAGCAAACTCCACATTATGAAAGAATATTTCTCATGTGGCACTGCAATAGCAAAAATATGCGCAATTGGAACCACAAAATGCAATCAAATTGGTAGGCTAAATATTTGGCTCTACTTAATCCGTCTTTCGAACAATAATAGCATTTCACATAACCAGTATAGATTTCGAATTTTTCATCAATTCATATAGTTTTTTAAACTATCACTTAAATTAAATAAAATACAACCAAATTCACTCGCACATTTTTGTTAGAATAAGACCTTAATCAGACAAAGTATCTAGTAGATATTACTTAAATCGAGGTTGCGAGCTTGATAAAAACACCAATCCCACGTCATCGATTAGACCTGCTTCGTCCCTATTGAGCACTCTTCAAGTGATGTCGAAAATTTACCACGGATAGAGCACAAACCTGGACACGTTTACGGCAGAGTCTGCAACTGTTTCTATTACGTCATCGTGGTGCAAATTTCACGTAATTTTCATTTATACCCTAAGTTTTTGATTTTCCCTACCCTCAGCATCGCTTTTTACATAAAGCTCCAATTAGCCACACCAATTCTGCTATTATAGAACACACATCAGAGTACCTGGAGAAGTGTTGCTGAATTAAGATATATATATATATATATATATATATATATATATATAATTAAGCGACTATTAATTGCTTGGGTGGGGATAAGTTTTATTTAAATCAAGGTTGCGAGCTTGATATAAATACCAATACAATTATAAATACAGTTGTCAATGTGAACTAAGTATTGTATAAAGTAGTGAAGGTAATTCATTTAATAGACCGGTTTCGTCCTTATTTGGAACTCTTGAATTTTTCCGTTTACAAGGCTCGAACTTTTGCATATTTGTTTCAGTCTGTGATACTACCCACAGCGCCATCCTGTAGTTTAAGCTATATACCAACTTATTTTTATGGTTAGCGATTCCTGCAGGTGGAGCAATCATATTAACGCTGGTAAAACAATAGAATGTGAGGACAAGTATGTGAACAGTTATTTATTACATGTCTTAGGAATTTCAGAAGTTCTCTAATAACAAGCAAGCAAACTCAAACCCTGTTGTTATATCAAATAAGTGTAAGGTTCACCAATGTATAGGAAAAACCAAAATTGAGCATTAAAATCAATAACGAGTTAGAAAAACAGTTTAAAATCGACAGGACGAAAAAATTTGTAATATAAATAATAACTGGGTCTGGTAACATTTGTCATTTTTTGTCAAATAATTATTTTACAAAGACCATTAAAACAAATTGTCTTAAAATCTGGGTCACATTTCAATATTAATTATGCGAGAAATTTTCTTATTATAATCATTATACACGAGACCACTATTATCATGCTTTTAACTTACCCATGTGAAAAGCACCTATATGTTTCACGTCAAAATACCTAATATTTCTGTATAAAGTATATTTTTAAATTTATTTATACAAGCAGATGGATAGAAAATGAAACATCTGAATAAATATTTATGCTTAAATTCGATCCGCAAATGCTATTTAAACACGCATAACAAACCACGCTTATTAACATGTTCAATTGCAAGGCGAGAAATGAGAATGAATTGCGTATTAAAGAAACAATTTGTTGTAACATCCTTTCTTTGCAATTAAATAGACAAAAATATTTTCATGAATAGAATACAAACCGGTAAATTGTCTTTTGTGTCTGTGTATCTTCAAGTGGCACTTACGCTTCTTGTTCGTCGTTACATGATGTGTGCACCCAATCCAACTTAATCATCTTTTATTGTTTGTAAATACGATATATCAAATAATAGATACTTTAGTCGAAATGTGTTATAAATATCGATTTTTTTAAAATTTAAAAAAAAATTCATCTCCTTACTCCAAGTAGTTGGCGTAGATCTGCCTCGCGGAAACGAAAGGGAATATTGGAAACATGTAGGCGTTTTGGTCCGTTGTTTGCACTCGCAGCTACTGCGGCTAAATTAGCAGCAGCAAGTGCAGCAGCTGTGCCAACACTCGAGGTTTGGGTCAAATGCGTCGACGATGTTGATGCATGAGGGGCAGTTGACATGTTGACCAATGGTGGATTGCTGGATATAATCTCTGATCCCATGATTTCTGCACTTGTGCAAGCATTGTGCAGAAGTGTACTGTTGGCTAGATTGATATCTAGCAAACTGATCGGTGTAGACTGGCTGGTTTGGCTATAGACAAGAGATGCTGTTGTACCAGAACTGCCTGTTCCGACCAGGTGTACTGCAGGTTGTGCAACTGAAATTATCGGAGTCAACTGTTGTACTGTTCCATTTGACAATTGACTACATTTAGTCGGTGAAATGCAAGAATTGGTGCTGGTTTCAACTGAACTCTTGTGATTCGTGGTTGCCATTAAATTTATTAGGGACGTCGGAACATTGGAACTGGACATTGCTGTAACACCGGTGCAAGGACAAGTCATACTGTTCGATATGGAAGGAAAGGAAGACATGCCGACATTTGAGGAAGAGGATCCTGAAATTGGTTGTTCGCATAAAATGTGTCCATTACCTTTAATTTTTTGTAGTATGCGAAAATAATCGAGAACATAAAGTTTACCTTATAAGTAACAAAATAGAGTCGGAAATGGATATGCCTTTCAAGCGCATATTATTAATTAAAATTTATGCTTTATCAACTACACTAAAATACTCCACAAGCGTTTACTAAACAGAAATTAAATAAATAACTTTTTCAATTACTCAGTTTAAATTTGCGATGATTCTAATGCTCTCTTGAAATGGACACGCAAGAATAAGTAACAATGGGCACAAAAAATAACATCCTAAAAAAATCGACATCAACTTCGAATACGTGAGCATTACAAACGCAGGAGAGATTTGGACATTTATCAAATTAAGTAGAAATGCATAAAAATCTAAACAACCAGTGGGCCATCTAATATCTGACTGGAATCTCGTCATAAAACTTCACGAGTTGAGTCTTAAGATGTAAATAAATTCTGCCTTCCATTAGTTCAAGTCACCTTTCAGCACTCGAAAGGAAAATTTTGGCGGACAGCTAGCAAATCCAGTTTAAAATTTTAAATCGATTTTAAACATCGGATATTGAACATTTTGTTATCCCTGAAACGTTTACAAACAAAATTTGTTTTATTAAATGTTCTTTGTTGCATAGAATTGGCATTGCGTAACTAGTAACAAATAAGTTCAAATAAGATCAAGAGGATATGCCGAGTTAAGCATAGATAAAATATATTGCCTCCCGTACACGCATTTCGAGCTTCCTGACGACTTGTCAGTAGGAGCCGATACAGCGCATGAAACCCGCTGAATATTTGGTCAATAAATTTGGACATTTGGTCGATTCAAACACGTATCCACTTATATAATCAGCCAGTAAAAGAGTCAGCATCATATAACGACTTAAAAGCCAACTATAATTTAAATCAAGTTTGCGAGCTTAATGTAAAAACTAATCCTATTATATACGTACATTTGGCAGTATGAACTGTGCATTGTGCAATGCAGAAAAGGCAATTAATCTTGTAGGCCCGTTTCGTCTATATTGGGAACTACTTACTTACTTTCTAGTATTTTCCGTGGACAGAGTTAAAACCTGGGCACGTCTGCTTCGGAATCTGTTGTTCTTGCCATAGTGGCTTAGTGGTTAGATCAACAGATTTCGAAGCAGACCTGTCCAGGTTCGAGCTTTGTCCTCAGAAAATTCTGGGCAGTACTTGAAAGTATCCAAATGATTTAAATATATTTTGTCAGCATCCGCACAACAAATTGTTGTTTATTTAAAACCAACTCACCATATATAAAGTGTACCACACCTGCAAAATGTTACCAAAACTGTGGTTTTGAAAAATAAAAAATGCATTATAATATGGCTTAATTTGTTGCACAGACTTATTTCTTTGATGAGCGGCCGGGCTTATTTCCAGTGAATGCCTAAAGGTCAGAATTATTTCAGTATTCGTTGATCCTTACTACTCGTACTGTTTGTCGAGATTCCCGAAGGATAGGCCTACCTCATTATCTGATATTTATTCCTAGGATCAGAAGAAGAACTCGCTTTGGGCGAAAAAGCCATAATTTAATTATAAGTATGAGCCGACTAGTTTTGCCATATTTTTTGTTGAAGCTGATGACATTTTTATATAATGAATTTCGACACAAATATCTTTACATAATAGACTAGGAAAGTTAATTGAGTCTTACCTTGTGAATTTCGCACCGGTAAAATTCCCAAAATAGATGAAGCGTTGGAGTCATTGCTGCCAGCCATATTGACATCATTCGTAGACGAATAATCCTTAAGTATAAATAAATATTTTGAAAAATGAGCATTTAGACTGAAAAATAGAGAGACATTCCATGCGTTCTAGGTTAACACCATCGAGCTACGCATTTAAATTTAGTTATGTAAGTTTTGCAAGTTTCAGAAAATACTAATCAAACTGTACTTAACCAGTCATACAACGGGAAAACTATCGTCAGTCACACGTACTGATGTCTTTCGACTATGCATAATCAGTTTCGGAGCACGATGGCAAACTGGCCTACGAGAAGAAAAACGCAACGCATTTGCAAGGTATGAAATTTATTAAAACACTTTTTGTTCATGCAAAAGTTAATAATAAATGAAGTTGTAAATTGAGCAAAGAATGTCCAAATTTATGGCAAATTTACTCTGAGTTGGTTTCGGCGTTATGAGTCCAACTAAGCTGGATAAGCTGCATGTGTTAAAATTGACAGCTGGATTACATTTCCTGCAAGTAATTTATTTAATTATACATATATACTTACATTCACTTACATATTTATGTATTACAAATATTATACAACACTGAGAGGGGGATATCTGAGTTAATTAATTTAATTATTACTTTATTGTGAATACCCGAACTATTAGCACAACCACCACGACTGTTAAAACTATCAATACTACACCTCCAGTACTACTAAAAATTTTACGACGGATTTTTATAACATTTGTAATAATAATGCTAAGACTACTTCTACCTGATACTACTGCTACTGCGTTCGCTATTATTTCTACTACTACTACTACTACTAATACCTATACTAGAGATTAAATTACTACTACTGATTCTTCAACGACAACTACTGCTACAACTACTTATACCAATTAAAGACTATCGCTTCTAATACTCCTGATACTACTATGACGAATATATAACTCTATTCAGGGATTGTCAATATGATAGTTACACAAAAATCGCCACATTTTCGGCTAAATTTAGCATTCTAAATGACTTCTTATCATAAAATATCTATTTAAGCATGATAGAAGAATTCTTTATGTGCACGTAACATTAAAATTATCGGATTTAACTATATATTTCTTTTCCGTATGAACTAAAGATTGCGAAATATCAAATTCTATTTATCTTCTGCATTGCCTTCGTTATTACTGGACACGCATATGTAGTGTTTATTTATTTCATGGCAGATATTTGAACCTGAGAGCATTTAATTCACTGTCAAGAGACTCATCTTCTGCGCCACTGTTAAAACAAATTGGATACAATTTTCAATTTCAAGCCAGTTCAGACTTCCTTTCATGTGCAACACCTGAGGGCATTGCTTGTTTTCAAGTTTTGGCAATTCATCATCATAACCTTATTTTCGTCTTTATTGAGTAAATTCTCAGTAAGTTTTGGAACCTGCAAATGTAAACAAACTAACCACCATTATTAAAATTATACAATTGGATGATAACGCGTGTTGCACAATTATCAGATTCTTACTCCGATTAAAAACTATTTTTCTCCGTTGCTAACATAGTTAAGCATTATAAAGAGAAAACGCGCCCAGGAAAAACACATCTTTGACCAAACTTGATTCTTAGATTCATGATTATGTTATTTACTTTGGCAAACCGATGATGATGAACTGATAAATTTCCTTAATTTGGTAAATAAATAGGCGATCCGAAGTTCGTCTTAGAAAACGAATCGAGAAGTGAGATGACATTCCTTGATGTGAAATTGAATGGAATGTTAGGATATTATAAAGGAAGTCTACATATTCGGGAATCCTTATTCATATTTACTGGAAACATCCATGTGGTACAAAAATGGGCATTTTGAAGTCTGTGCCACTGAGGAGTCTTCGAATAACTGATTTAAGGTATAGAAAAGATTAATTAAGAAGACAAGAATACATGTAAGCACATTGGATGCACAAAATTATAAATAGATAAAGAAACATTTAAAACAGGAGTAGTCACAGGATTACCGCTGGACATCGGTAATACCAGATTCTAAATTGAGTAGAAAAATAAGAACGTTGGGAGTGAAATCTAATATGGGAAATTTGTTGAAGCCAACATTCAACTGATTCGGTAAAATACCAAACCAGAAGGAAAGATTATAACTCTTGAACGCCTTGCAAAGTTTCCAATCTAACGTATATATGGAAAACTATTAGCCAAGTTAAGGTTTGAAACGGAGAATAATACGGCCTGGAAATTAAGTTCACACTCAGAAATCTGATCTACCGAGGCACACATGAAAATCAGGGTATCAAATATATTGGGAAGGGTGTAATCATATATGCGCCTTAACCGTATTAGATTGACCAGGTTAAAGAATAAGTCAATGGAAGTAAACTCGAGGAATAATATTATGCATGTATCGGGAGTTGAAGAATCGCTAGCCCCAATACTCAATGAAGCATTAATGATTAACCGAAAAGGAAGACGAGTTGAAACGGAGCAATTATATATTCTGTATAAAATATTAATGATTGTATAATATGACTTCAAAAATCGAAATGTGAATACTACCTCCAAGGAAGCTGGGCTACTAAACGACGATGTATCATTAAAAGACACACGAGCTTTGTAATTGTATCTGTGCTTTGTGTACAGAGTTGTAAACTATTGAAGTTACCCGGAAATGTGTACCGAAATATTTTCGTTGGAATGATGAAACGTGAAAATCGTGAAGCACAATTTTGCTCATATCCCCTATACTACACAATCAACACTCTTAACACTAAAATAGCAAGTAATGATTTATATAAATTTAAACACAACGAATGTACCTACGCAGTTCATATGTGCAATTTAAATGTTTCTTATTTCTTTTTACGTTGATAATCTTTTACAATTATATCACTTAAATTTGTATCATAATTTAGATTAAAATATATAATTTACTTAATTGAACGAACATTGTTTGCACGGGCGGTGATAACATTTACCATAATCAAGGTTGCGAAATTGATATAAACACCTGACCCATTAAAAAGACAAAAGATGTTATGTATTAACGAGGAATGTATGTAACATTGTGTTTATATGTGTACTGTTACCATTTGGTGGGCTGTTTCTTTTTAAATTAGTATGGCAGTTTCTCGAGTTTAAAGTAAACATCCTGAAGTTACGTGATTCAACAAGTTTCCTTCTGAAAAAGGCTTCATTATTTTATTATTGATTTAGAGTGCATACATAGCTTGGTTGATTTGACATTTGATTAAATCGAACAGTCGACTTAACGTTTAATATATTTCGTATGTTTCAACTGAGGATGGACTATTTATACCATAATTGTAGGGACGTTAATATAAATGGCTCAGGGTTGACTGAAAACATGTAAGAAGTCTAAATATAAAACGAACGTTAATAATGAGACCATTAGCCCGCCTACCAATATTTTGAACAATTGCTCACACTTGTTCCTGATCTGGGTTATACGTTGAATCCGAAGCGGAGACATGACTGCGTATAAAGGCTAGTTCTTCGACACTTATTACATATATTAATTCCATGACTTAGCACAAAGTGCCCAAAAGCTATTTTAATTTTGTTTAACTTAATTATCGTTTAAAAGTGAATAAAATAAAAACTAGTCGTATTCAACAAGTTTCTAAAATGACTTTCGAGGTATTCAAATTACCAGACGATAAAAAGATGGAATGACTTGACTTTCTATACTTGGTTTATATTGACAAATGCCAGTAATTAATGGGTCAGGTGTGTATATCAAGTTAATAACCTTGATTATAATAAATGTTATCACCGCCGCGCAACCAATGTTCGTTTAATTATATAAATGTATATTTCAATACAACTTCTCCATCTCGTGTGGTGTTTGTTCAGTAATGAAAGATTGGTGATGGTTAGTTGCAACTTTGGGTCTAAAAGGATGTCATATGAGCTTCACATAAAGGAGCAAATAACTAACCGAGTGACATTTGTTAGTATACGACTGAAATTTGTGTGTAGTGTGCGGCAGGATGGCTCAGTGGTTAGAGCACCAGATTCCGAAACAGACGCGCCCAGGTTCGAGCCATGTTCGTGGAAAATTCTAATTAGTACGTGATGAGATCTCAATAAGGACGAAACCAGTTTACAGGATGAATTGACTTTTCCACACTATACAATTCTTAGTTTATATTTACATATGTATGTAATTAATGGGTCCGGAGCTTTATCATAATCGTAACCTTGATTATAGTAAATAGTATATAATTTACTGTTGGAAGTAGAAACTTCCATGTTTTATGATGTGAATTTTGATTTCGAGTTCCTACTTTCTGAGGTGAAAAGTTAGTGATCTATTGCTTGTAACTCCAAGAGATCATTCGTGTGAAACTAAATGATTTTCAATATCACATTTGTTTTATTTTTAAAAGAAACATTGAGGTTTATAACGCGGCTTAATTAACCTTTGCTAATTTAATTTAAAAGCTCGTAATAGCATAAATTATTTGACAAATTAGGTTAACTCAATATAAATTCAAAAGCACGTATTTAAATTGTGTTCAAGATAAATTGTGTAATGAGCATTTGAGGAAACGTTCTGAACCTTTTCATTATGGAGGAATTTTTTTAAGATCAACAAACTTACTAAAAGGTTGCCTTGTTCGTTAGATGCGACTAAATGGCAATCACCGTTTATGTACATATTTGCTTTCGAAGCAATCTTGTCATTTGCAGAGATTCCAGTGTTTGCTGCACCATTTCCATTAATGGTTTTACCAGCTGATGTTGCCCCGCTATTCAAGTTGAGGAGGTTTTCAGACATATTTACCTCTCTTCCACGAGTGTTGCTTTCAGTGGTTAGCATTTCGGAAGATGCGTCGATTTCTGATTGCATTCTGATTGCTTCAAAGGACGCCTCCTCCAAATTGTCCGGCGTATGCTGATTTAACTCTGTCGTCAAGGGGAAATATGAAGGTAACTCACGATGGCTGTTGCCAAGTTTCTTGTTATGCTAAATCATGAAGAGAAACGAGAAATAGTTGAGAAAATGTATGCTTAGCTTAAAACGTTTTCTAAATGCAGTAAATGGCCTTTTCTGTTTATGCGTTACTCAGCCGATTTGTTCTGATTAAGCCCAGCCAGAAGCAAGAATTATTACTTATCTAATAAAATTATGCGTTACATAACTTTGTGAAATACATCATACTTTCTATATGGTGATTACAAAAATTGCTCCAAAATTGAGTGGAAAAATAACTAAGTTGCTTGCATTACTTATTATATATATATATATATATATATATATATATATATATATATATATATATATATATATATATATATATATATATATATATATATATATATAAAAATATATATATTTATATTTAAGGAAAAACACATTGGACAATTGAAAGAAAGTTTTCTGTGTACATTAGACAATTTATTTCAAATGTATACTTAATATCACAAATTACATTCGTTCAGTTATATCCATTCGGAATTTTCATTTTATTAATTGAATGAGAAATAGACTGATTTTCATTTTCAATTGTATGTAATTTCGTCGTGGTAAATTTGTTTAGTGTTAGTACCTAAAATTAAACAACCATTGGCTACGCGAATGACAGGGTTTCGTAGGGAAGAAAACGTGCCCAGAGTCGAGCCCTGTCCACGGCAATATTCCCTAACAATGGTTGTAGAGTTCCCTATATGGAATAAACCAGTCTACTGGGGGAATTATTTAAATCAAGTTTGCGAGCTTGAAGTAAACACCAATCCCATTGTATTTAACCAGTCGTCGAACAACATAACGAAACTGCCGCCAGCCGCAACGCACTGACGCGTTTCGACCTTCCATGATCATCATCAGAGTACGCCGGCGAACTGACTAGCGAGGATCAAACCGCATTGCATATATATATGGAAAACAAATTAGACATTCAGTTCTCACATACATTGCTTATTCATTAATATACACCTTACTGCTAAGTATAAGTAGCCAGTAAAGCGGGCGCAAATGCTGTCGCAAATTTTTATTTTCTTTCTTCAATCAAAACTGATGTGTCCTTTATATTTATATAATTAAACGGGCATTTCAGTTGCGCATAGTTGGTGATAACAATTATTATAATCAAAGGTTGCGGTCTTGATATAAACACCTGACCCATTAATTACTGTCAGTATAAACTAAGAATTGTATAGTGTAGAAAAGGCAATTCATCCAGTAGACCGGTTTTGCCGTCCTTATTGGGAACTCATCATTTGCAACCAGAATTTGCCGCAGCAAATTCTGTGGTCTGATGAGTTCCCAATAGAGACAGGCGACTGGATTGCCTTTCCTGCTTAGTTTATAAACAAGTATGTAATTAATGGGTCAGGTGTTTGTGTCCTTTATATTTTTGTGGATATTTATTATATAGGATTGTGCGAGATTGAACTTAATATCATTAAATATGTTTGACCCTATAGATTGCTGGCGACATTTTTTCAAAGTGTATTTTAATTCGTATAATCTCTATCATGAGAAAATATAAAATGAAATTTTACCTTCCTGAAGAGCTTTCCTAAATTATCTCAAGTCAGACACATATTTACGCATACATACATACAACACGCATATATATATATATATATATATATATATATATATATATATGCAACAAAAGAACCTGTAATCCATGGAAAAAAATTTATTAAGAAATATTGTTTCTACCAGTATCTACGCCATAAGTGAAAGTTGAAGCTCGCCCATCCAATCCCTCCTTATGTGTTCAAGCTAGGAGAGTATATATATACTATATATATGATATATGTATACTACTATATATGCATAGTATAGTATATATATATATGATACCTAGTATCATATATATGTTCGTTGAAGTAATAAAAGAACCGTAATCCATGGAATGAACATTTATTGCTGAAATATTGCTTCACGCACGTATAACGTTGGAATTCAGCTAAGATGCCCATCCAACTCCCTGCCTCCTGGCTATGTCTGTATTGTTTGTACGCAATGTTAACTACTTTGTTTTCGTAATGACATGTGATGTGTAAAAGCTTTTATTTTAAATGTGCCGGAATTAATGAGAGTGTCGTATTGGCAGCACATATGTTACTTTTGAAGGCCAAATCTATTTCTTTTTGCATTACTTGCTGCATGTTTAAACAATGGTTATGCTTAATAATTGCAATAGCTTCAGAAGCCAAAAGCTTTTTTCAGATTTTGCCTAATATAGAACTGAAAAATTATTACTACTGATAGCATGACCTGTGAGTAGAACACGTTCACAAATTGCCGATTTTTGTGCAGAAGGGCGATGCTGACCTAGTCCAGTATAGAGCATCTATCTTGATTTGCCGATTTAATGAGCGCTGCAGGTAAAATATTGAATTTTTGTATATATATATATACAGTAGCAGTATATATATATATATATATATATATATATATATATATTCGAAACACAATCTAAATAGTAAATTGAAAGGAGAAGAGAAAATGAAAAGGGAAATGTCGCATCGTTTGCATGCTTCACCTCCCATTAAAATTTAGCGTCCATACCAGCACTTTCTACCTGCCTAAATCCAGCAGCATGGATTATAAAATCTGGTAGCGCCTTAATTTAATTAATAAGGTTTCACATCTAAAAATAAGATGCGTTGCGTATCATTTCTTAAAAATAGCATTTAGCTGCCCTCAATTAAATCAGAGCAATAGCCGACAAAGAACTATTACATCGCGAATAAAGGCAAATGAGATTTAGTAATGGGCAATTCAGATTATGCACAAAAGAGTGATGAAGCTCCTGTTGTTGAGAAAAATTGTTGATTCTGATCAAGTAGATAAACCTGAGGCGAATTTGATAAATCAAATTAAAATTTGTATTCATGGCAGAAAGCACAACCGAATTAAGCACAGCGCAGGCTGTTTTACGCAAAATGCTTAATTCTCAACTAAATAAGCAAAAGAAATTCGTACATAACTTTATACTGGTGAATTGTTTGTGTTTCTGTACGTGTTTGCGCGTGCCTCAACATGTAGGTTTCCGGCATTCTGTTTGCTGTTCTGTTATGTTTGTGCTTAAGCAAACTTTTTGTTTCCAAAATATTTTCCAAATTATGCTACAGATATTGAGGTCGAGTTTAGATCTGGCGCATTGGAAATGGGCATTTTTAACTGTGTTATATATGCCTACTTCATAAAGAATTTCTATTTCCCAACTTGATTTATTTCTCAATTCATATTAAAAATACATAAAAATGTGTGAATAAAATTTTTTTTTCCTTTCATTAGTTAATAAAGCTGATGCACAGAATTTTAGACCGGGTGGATCATCAATACCAAAAATGTAAGTACAACCTAAAGCACACATAATGGTTGCCTTATGAGGACAATGTTATTAATGACAAACTGATTTTAACGGGTAAGAAAATTTGAAATGCCTAGCATGTATGGATTTGGGTCCGTTCGTTGATTCATGCCGACCCTGTAGTCTCTAAACAGTGCACGTATATACACTTGCTGAAACTAACCAATTGAAGGTAACGCCATCTTCGCGTCTGTGGAAGACTTGTCTGAATAACAAAATGAACGTTATAGTAGCACCTATTTAGTAGCCTTTTTATTTCTGCCATTTATTCAAATTTCCGTTGATGGTGTGGCTAGATATTGACATTTATATTTTCCAATGTTCTGTCGTTTATTTGATTAGCCAACAGGTGCTCCTCGTTAGACAACCATATAAAGCTCCATCAGCTTCGTTGTGTGGGCCACGTTTCGTGCATGTCTTCAATCTGTATGCCAAACAATGCATTTTTCTCTCACCCAGCAAGAGTTTGGTGCAAGAAACAAAGTGGGCAGAATTTGACATGGCATAAAAAGCTCAAGTCGTTTACATTCAAACTTGGTAGTATGGAACCTAGTTGTCTGGCGGGATATGGTACACGTGCATATTATTTTCATCGAGTCAAACTCAGTGGTGGACTGGTTGCAGCTTTCTACTAGAAATATTATTGCAATATTCTTATCTTTTTTGAGCAGTGCTAGTACCGATTTCGGGTTGTGTTTATGTCGTCATACAGTGAAAACTGCAAAAATGCTGTATTTCTGATTTTGTCTTGCCTTTAACCTGACTGGATCATAATGCTTTCGTGTAGAGGTTTAGCCTGGCTCACTTCTGTGTGTTTTCTTGGAAAATTTACTCATTATAACTAGATTCTCCCCTTCATTAATAACTCTCCTTTAGTAATTATTTCTCCTAACTGAATGTATATGACATTTATGTCAATTATTTTTCAATTTGTTTCTATTTTTTGCTACTTTTCTAATGATTATTTGCAGTGAAACATTAATCACTAATGGCCTTTGTATTGCTGTACAAGTTGATAATGATAACGACGTTGTGTTTGTCTAAATGTACACAATAAATCTGATGCACATTGCTATGTGGAATCCACTAGTTATTTAAATTAAGTTTGTGATCTTGATTTAGACACCAGTTCTATTATATTCATACTTATTTCAGTATAAATTATGCACTGTATTATGTTGAAGGGTAATTCATCCAGTATACCGGTTTCGTCATAATTGAGATACCTTCATGTACAGTCCACAATTTGCAACAGACAGGGCTCCAATCTGGGCACGTCTGCTTCAGAATCTGTTGTCCTAACCACAGAGTCACCCCGGCAAGATCAACAGATTCCCACGCAGACGTGCCAAAGTTCGAACCCTGTCCGCGGGAAACACTGGACAGCACGTGAAAAGTTACCAATAAGAACGAAACCGGTATTCAAGATGGATTGTCTTATCTAAAGTATACAATACTTAGCTTATAGTGACAAATGTATGTATGTAATGGGACTGCTGTTTACATTATGTTCGCAACCTTGATTTACATAAATGTTATCACCGCCCGCGCAACCAATCTTCGTTCAATTTTATAGATGTTGATTTCACTAATGTCAATAGATTTTATTTAGAGAATGGCCTGTGATTAATTATAAATTATAAAAATTTGTCTACATATTTATCTTTTTTATGTTTATCTCTGTGACTCGGCATTTTTTCGTACATTGATATGTTTTTGGATTCCCGATTTGATTTTTTTTGTATATCGTTCTACTAGTTCATTATGCAATTATGTGATATTTTATGTCGTTACGCAATTTCAATTCGCGCATGAATTCTGTATTTTATCTAAACTTGTGAGCATGTCAGCGCATTCTCCATCAATTTTGTAAATCCATATATTAACATTCTATGGATGTGTATTTCTTAAATTAGCCGTTTACACACTTTTACGCAATAGCTTAGCCTAAGAATGGAGGAGAAACAATCAACCAATCATTGGGTGCGCAGGTGATAATGAAAATTATTTGAATTAAATTTTCTGATTTCAGATAAACATAGGTCCATATTTTTTACCGACCATAGAGCATACGTACCGATACATCTGAAAGGAAATTTTTAGAGATTGAAGCATAACGATGCCCCTCTATATAATTATACTATTTGTGTTCCATGGGAACTTTTATAGATCAACAGTAATGTAAAGCAAATTTCACTTCCTGAGTTGTCTCAATTTGACGATATAGGTAGACGATTCTACTTAATGTTTCATTCCTTTTGAAACTGCCTCTTTTAATTCGCCGATAAACATATTCTGAATTATGCCAGTGCCTGATTTCCAGTTATTCATTAGCCTACTTCCGAATTGATACTTCAATCACGCAGTAACATGGAAATGCCTTTAATTATACTCGGCATTTTGTTTGAAATTGTGTCCCGCGCTTTACCAAAACCCAGGCTAAGCTGTAAAAGCAGCACAATGCTGACTTTACTACACGTTTTCTCCTGAAGTCTGCTCTATCTTCGGATATATCTGCCAGCCAATGACAGATTTAGATTTGCAACATTCCTCAATAAGCTAATCAAGCTGACAAGTACCATCTGCCCGAAGCAGCTGAATTCAGAACAATAGCGTTTACCATCCCCTATTATCATGTTTGCAAGTGAATGATCATTTCATGCTTGATATTTGTTCTCATAGACACCTGGAGACGCATTCTCCGAGTATTTAAGAGCACCAAGATCCCAGTAATGGCGCCACTCAAAGTGCCTGTCAAACTTTGCAACCCATGCAGTGAAGTAAGTTGGAAGATAGTGTTCTTCTGTACTAGATACTGTAACGATGTCGGATTAATATTGAACTATAATTCAAGGTATATAGCTTAGGAAACATAAAAACAAAAAGTTTGAACAATAGCATGGCAAAAGTAATTATAATTCGAAGGACATGCAAACGGTTGGACAGTATTTGATTTTAATCTTATCATTGATTTGAACAAAATCTTAAATTAGAAAAAAATTAAAAATAGTAACCCAGGTATTGAGTTCATTTATTATGTGCTATGGTTTATGTCAGGACTGTTTTATGCTAGAAAATTAATTTCACTTTATTTTCTTTGTTAATCATGTCAAACAGATTTCGATATTGCCATGCATCGATCAATGTCCATACTTCTCTAACAGTTCTAAAATGCGGGTTTCATTCTAAAGAAATGGTGTTAATGACTGTGGGAGATTTGTGTCACACCTACTTGGAATTCACTCTTCTCATGTTTATTAATTGCTGCTTAATGATATTAAAACTCATTCCAACAAAAAATGAAATTTTGAATTTCCACGATTTTCGTTCGCGGGTTGCCGATTGGCACCATCAGCCTCGCAAAGATCGCACCTCATTTCCAGTGGCTAGTATGAACGATGTTGAAGCCTTCGGAAGAAAGGGACGAATACGCACCCAGCCTGATTGAAGACAAAACAGATGCATACTTATAAATGGGGATCAATAGGAACCTTTTCGAAACTGATAGTTCAAAGCGACAACCCGCGAACGCAAATCGTTGAGATACAAAACATGAAGCTGGCACTCCGCAAACATACAAAGAATATTACAGTTAAATACTGTTTGTTGCGAAGAACTAATATATATGCAAGTATGTATTAGGTGTTGCGAACCTAGTAACAAATTAGTTCAGTTGTGACCAGAAGGATAAACCAAAGGCAGCATGAACGGAAAGTATAATCTCATGCACATTCGTTTCGTGCTTACTGGCGACTCATCAGTAGGAGCCGGTATTACGCCCTTTTACCACTATATATTTGGGTGAAGAATATGGGATAATAGGACGGTACAATCTCCTAGACGAATGTGTAAACCTGCAATAGTGAAGCTAACATCATCTAAAGTCAACGAAAATGCGACTTCAATGCTAACTCACACTATATAATATATATACCGAGTCTGTAAAGGATACTAACACTATGGCTATTGTGTTAGTAACTGATACCTTTTTGAAATCGATGAGTACCGGATACTAACACTATGGTTTCCGAGTCGGTACATGATACCAACCTGATGGATATAAATTTATGCTAAAGTTCACCCAAATTGAGTATTACAACAATTTCCGAACACCTGTTAATCCAGTTAAACCATACACTCTGGCCTTCATCGATATCAGTTATCACATTTCGCGGTAAGCATGACATCATTTAATTCAATATATTACAGTTAAATACTGTTTGTTGCAAAGAACTAATATATATGCAAGTATGTATTAGGTGTTGCGAACCTAGTAACATTTCCAGTCAAGTTCAATGTATGCAAGACTGCTAGAGGTGAGAGCCGCATATCTAAATTTGATTTCCATATATATTCAATGCGGTTTGATCCTCGATAGTCAGTTTGCCGTCGTACTCTGATGATGATCATGGAAGGTCGAAACGCGTCAGTGCGTTGCAGCTGGCGGTAGTTTTCTTATGTTGTTCGACAACTGGTTAAATACAATGGGATTGGTGTTTACTTCAAGCACGCAAACTTGATTTAAAGAATTGTTACCACCACCCGCGCAATCAATTATTGTTTAAATTGTATTGCCTATATATGTATATGTGGCGAAAACTGCAAACAGTTAATGTTCGTGACTGCATAGAAATTGTGCAGCCGACATTTCCAGTCAAGTTCAATGTATGCAAGACTGCTAGAGGTGAGAGCCGCATATCTAAATTTGAGTTCCATATATATTCAATGCGGTTTGATCCTCGATAGTCAGTTTGCCGTCGTACTCTGATGATGATCATGGAAGGTCGAAACGCGTCAGTGCGTTGCAGCTGGCGGAAGTTTTGTTATGTTGTTCGACAACTGGTTAAATACAATGGGATTGGTGTTTACTTCAAGCACGCAAACTTGATTTAAAGAATTGTTACCACCACCCGCGCAATCAATTATTGTTTAAATTGTATTGCCTATATATGTATATGTGGCGAAAGCTGCAAACAGTTAATGTTCGTGACTGCATAGAAATTGTGCAGCCGACATTTCCAGTCAAGTTCAATGTATGCAAAACTGCTAGAGGTGAGAGCCGCATATCTAAATTTGATTTCCATATATATTCAATGCGGTTTGATCCTCGATAGTCAGTTTGCCGTCGTACTCTGATGATGATCATGGAAGGTCGAAACGCGTCAGTGCGTTGCAGCTGGCGGTAGTTTTGTTATGTTGTTCGACGACTGGTTAAATACAATGGGATTGGTGTTTACTTCAAGCACGCAAACTTGATTTAAAGAATTGTTACCACCACCCGCGCAATCAATTATTGTTTAAATTGTATTGCCTATATATGTATATGTGGCGAAAGCTGCAAACAGTTAATGTTCGTGACTGCATAGAAATTGTGCAGCCGACATTTCCAGTCAAGTTCAATGTATGCAAGACTGCTAGAGGTGAGAGCCGCATATCTAAATTTGATTTCCATATATATTCAATGCGGTTTGATCCTCGATAGTCAGTTTGCCGTCGTACTCTGATGATGATCATGGAAGGTCGAAACGCGTCAGTGCGTTGCAGCTGGCGGTAGTTTTGTTATGTTGTTCGACGACTGGTTAAATACAATGGGATTGGTGTTTACTTCAAGCACGCAAACTTGATTTAAAGAATTGTTACCACCACCCGCGCAATCAATTATTGTTTAAATTGTATTGCCTATATATGTATATGTGGCGAAAGCTGCAAACAGTTAATGTTCGTGACTGCATAGAAATTGTGCAGCCGACATTTCCAGTCAAGTTCAATGTATGCAAGACTGCTAGAGGTGAGAGCCGCCTATCTAAATTTGAGTTCCATATATATTCAATGCGGTTTGATCCTCGATAGTCAGTTTGCCGTCGTACTCTGATGATGATCATGGAAGGTCGAAACGCGTCAGTGCGTTGCAGCTGGCGGTAGTTTTGTTATGTTGTTCGATAACTGGTTAAATACAATGGGATTGGTGTTTACTTCAAGCTCGCAAACTTGATTTAAAGAATTGTTACCACCACCCGCGCAATCAATTATTGCTTAAATAGTAACAAATTAGTTCAGTTGTGACCAGAAGGATAAACCAAAGGCAGCATGAACGGAAAGTATAATCTCGTGCACATTCGTTTTGTGCTTACCGCGAAATGTGATAACTGATATCGATCAAGGCCAGAGTGTATGGAATTACTAGAGTAACAGGTGTTGAGAAATTGTAATTCTCAGTTTCGGTGAACTATAGCATAAATTGATATCCATCAGGTTGGTATCATGTACCGACTCGGTAACCATAGTGTAAGTACCATGTACCTTTTCGGTACAATAATGTTGGTATCGGTTACTAACACAATAGCCATAGTGTTAGTATCCTTTACAGACTCGGTATATATATTATATAGTGTGAGTTAGCGTTGAAGTCGCATTGTCGTTGACTTTAGATGATGTTAGCTTCACTATTGCAGGTTTACACATTCGTCTAGGAGATTGTACCGTCCTATTATTCCACATTCTTCGACCAAATATATAGTGGTTAAAGGGCGTAATACCGGCTCCTACTGATGAGTCGCCAGTAAGCACGAAACGAATGTGCATGAGATTATACTTTCCGTTCATGCTGCCTTTGGTTTATCCTTCTTGTCACAACTGAACTAATTCAGAGAATATTTTTCAAAAAATTCAATGTTGCGAATATAATGTTTCGATCCGCCAGTAATTATTGCAACCACGTAATTTAAGAATGACATGTACAATGCAAAAACTTGCAAATTTGATCACTCCATAAGTTACCGACTTCGCCCTTATCGGGAGCTCTTTAGTAACCTATAGATAATCTGAAAATCAATGTTTTAATGTATTTCAGACTGTGGGTTTCGTAATAATCCGTTGCGTGATGTGAACATAGCAGTGATTGGATTTTGTTAAATTGTCAGATTAATGCCTTTTATACAAATGAAGCCTGGAGAGCTGACTCTTACAAACTAAAAGTAATTGATGCGTATTCTGTCTCCAAAAATGTAGTATCCTGAAAAAGATAATTACATTTTAAAATTTAAAACTATTAACAATATGCTTAATGATCCACAAGTAATCTCTAGTAGATATTTACCCTGCCATTTTTATGCAGCCTTCTTCATTTAGCCGCTGTTTGTTGCGAAGAACTAATATATATGCAATTTTGTATTAGGTGTTGCGCACCTAGTAACAAATTAGTTCAAATATGACCAGAAGGATAAACCAAAGACAGCATGAACGGAAAGTATAATCTCGTGCACATTCGTTTCGTGCTTACTGGCGCTCATCAGTAGGAACCGGTACTGCGCACTATACCCACATTCCTCATTCAAATATATAGTGGTTAAAGGGCGAAATACCGGCTCCTAATGATGATGCTACCGAAACGGAATGCGTGCAAATGGAGATTATACTTTCCGTTCATGCAGTCTTGGGTCATATTTCAACTAATTTATTACTAGCCAAATCTTATAAGTAACCCCATTTACGGTATCAGTTATTTATCCTCTATATAAGTTTTTTTGCTCAAACCATTAAATCATTTGTTAATTCAGCGATGCACTTAGTTCAATGTAACGACTGGTAATTTCGGCGTCAATTTTAATTTTTTCCTAAAATAATAATAGATTCGTTATGAGATTTGGTGCTAATATCTACGTAGTAGATGAACGATTTGCTCGAACGTTTCTCCAATTCATGGTGGGTCGTGTACACCAACTCATTCACAAAGGCAACTATTCTAAGCATGGCGGTGCTGTAGCTCCAGTTCACGTGGCTGCGCGCCTCGAATTCTTGACTGCCAAGGCATTTTGGTTGGCAGGCAACGAATCACGAGAAAACATTAAAAAATTTAACATAAGCGAGAATCCATTTCTGTGATACAAATTTCGCCTCAAGAATGCGAGGAAATTAGCCAAGCCTTCCCAATGAAACCCTCTAGGACGAACACTGACGACAACAACAAACAACAATAATTGATTGCGCGGGTGGTGGTAACAATTATTAAAATCAAGTTTGCGAGCTTGAAGTAAACACCAATCCCATTGTATTTAACCAGTCATCGAACAACAAACAAAACTACCGCCAGCTGCAACGCACTGACGCGTTTCGACCTTCCATGATCATCATCAGAGTACGACGGCAAACTGACTATCGAGGATCAAACCGCATAGCATATATATGTTACCACCACCCGCGCAATCAATTGTTGTTGACTTGTATTGTTCATATATATATAGTTATATATATATATATATATATATATATATATATATATATATATGTGTGTGGAGAGAAAGTTACTAAAATGCCAATGTTCGGAGACCGTATAGAAATTGTGCAGCTTCTAGTCACGTACAATGAATGCAAGACTACCAAAGTTGAGAGCCGCCTATAATTCTGCTTTTCTCAATGCGTTGTTTGACCCTACCTGTCAAGCCGTGTCGTACTTCACGATGATCATGGAAGGTCGAACGCGTCAGTTATGGACCGCGGTGGGTTTTGTTAAGTTGTTCGACGATCGTGGTTAAATAAAATGCGATTGGTGTTTACTTCAAGCTTCGCAAACTTGATTGAAAGAATTGATATCAGATTTCCTTATTTACATAAATGTGAAAAGTATGCTTGATCAGTAATAAAATAACTTCACCATTCACGGCTATCCTAGCTTGTCTTGGAGCTCGAGAATTTTGGCACTGTGGCAAAGACAATCATTGGCGGAATCCACTAGGACATTACATTTCATATGCTATTGAGCAAAATGGATACATGCATTTAATACATTTAGGACTCGTGATAGCATTGCATGTAAAACTGTCTAGTAATTTCCAGTTGTTTGACCGACATTTCTAAATATTTAAAACAAACCAAATTTCTGCCCGTGATAAATCTACAATATAGTATTCAATTTGATTATTGTGTTACTTTATCTTACAGTTGTTCACGCGCATTCATCAAATAATACACTTTTTAACGAAATGTTCGTAATTACGCGTGTTGTAATCAATTTTATTATTTAGTGTCAAGCCAATTAAAAGCCAACTGGAGTGTTTTTTAGATTTTAACAGAGATTTTACCTTTTATTTGTTGTAGATGAATATAAAGGATCATAACAACAACAACAACCGCACATTTCATTTAACATTGCACACCACACAGTAAACCTTTAATCTGTTGCACCTACTGATAATTCTCTAAATTAAATTACAGTTAAATACTGCTTGTTGCGAAGACCTAATATATATGCAAGTATGTATTAGGTTTTGCGAACCTAGTAACAAATTAGTTCAGTTGTGACCAGAAGGATAAAACAAAGACAGCATGAACGGAAAGTATAATCTCATGCACATTCGTTTCGTGCTTACTGGCGACTCATCAGTATGAGCCGGTATTACGCCCTTTAACCACTATATATATTTGAATGAGGAATGTGGAATAAAAGGACAGCACAATCTCTTAGACGACAGTAGTGAAGCTAACATCATATAAAGTCTCGAAAATGTGACTTTCACGCTAAGCCACTCTATATCATCTATAGCATATATATATATATAGCACATATATATATATATATATATATATATATATAACGATTCTGTAAAGGATACTAACACTACAAACCCAGCCCGATCGAAAACAAAAAGGAAATGGAAATTGTGATCAATCGGATCTTAGTGAAACTGTTTGTGCATAGCTAGAACTTGCGTACGCAAAACGCGGCATTGGAAAATAATCAGATGATTGTTGCAATGGCTACTCTCGGTGCGGAGAACGCGACATGTCTCACTTGGAGGCCGATTTTTAAACCAGAAAATTGCCCGACAGATACGAAAGACAAAACCATTGAGTAGTTAAAGAGAAGGTCAGAAACTAGAATTTTTATCTTTATGCCGAAGTGAAGCATCAGGAAATGTTTCTGCTTAACTCTTTATTAATTAGCCTAAGCATAGAATAGATATTGTTGAGTGTGTGAACTTTTTGTAGTTGTCTAACGTGTTTTTGTATTAATATGTCAACATAACGAAGCCCGTTAAATATCAGATTATTCAATTCCCGTTAATGACCAATTTGATTACCTGTTTTATTCAAAATTGTTGATTCAGAAGGTGTAATGATCCTGCAGACGGTGACAGTTCGTAGAAACATTAAAATCCATGTGGTACAGAAAATTAGATCCAAAATATTTTATGCAAATGAACACAATAATCAAAACCCAAGATACGTCTTAATGAAGAAGAAATTTGATATGAATCAAAGTCGTTATCACATTTGCGTAATTCACAATGTTGATGAACTGTCACGGCTAAAATGGAGCGGTGAGCAAGTCTCAAATAGGACCAGAAACAAGTCGATAAGTTGAAACTAGAATCTTTTCTTCACCGGACACAGCTGAAACTATTAGTCAATCGATAAATCATGGAATGTGTTAACTTGAAAATGATGTCTCTTACCAAAGCTATCTTCTGTAAAGTATATACGTCTAACCACACACAAATATAGGAAATATATATGTTTGTGTGTGCGCGCGCGTTTGTATGAAGGAGAGAGATTGAGATGCGAAGCAACATTCGATTGGCAACTATCCCATCTAGCACATATCCTTAAAGCGAGTTGCAAGCTAGCCGTTTCAACGAAGGTGCATTCAGATACAGGTCGTCAAAATAAAGCAAGAACTAAAATCAATGAGGTATGAAAAATTTGACTTATAAAATGATGAGAAATAAAGAAAAGGAAAAGCTGAATTGTGCATTGGATAAGCTTGCCCGAGTGACTAAGAGTGCTAAATGGGGAATAGTCCATATCCAACAACACGGATACAGATGCACGTAGGCAGAAAATATGTCTATCGTTTAACGTGTGGGCACACGTGTTACTAGTTCTCGCACACGCATTCAAAAAGTAAGGGCCAGCACTCACACACGAACAAAAATTAATTTGGGGAACATGTTAACATTTACGAGGTGGTGTTCACTGACCTACTATATATATTTAAAAGATTAAGACGTATACGCTGCTACACACCTATCTATTCGTGAATCGCAGCAGAAAAGCACACAATACATAAACACACTCACACAAACCCAAAATACACACAAAAAAAACGAAAATAGATGTCACATACAATTTGTGCAAAAGTATGCATAAATAGACGTTGGAAATAGGTAAGCCAGTATTTAGAACTATTATCTCGCTTAAGAAAGTTTGTTCCCATTACAGTTGGCATCGATCGATGCACAGCACGTATGAAATGAATTCAATCGGCAATCAAACA
This sequence comes from Eudiplozoon nipponicum, assembly GCA_029291075.1. Lineage (NCBI taxonomy): Eukaryota > Metazoa > Platyhelminthes > Monogenea > Mazocraeidea > Diplozoidae > Eudiplozoon > Eudiplozoon nipponicum. The sequence continues at coordinate 119,049 of JAQBSW010001800.1, forward strand.
CTTTTATGTAGTTGTTTTACAACGGCTGGCTTAAAAAGGAGATAAAAACAGAAGCTCGGGAAAATATAAAGTAGCCTGATTTGAAGTCATTTTATCACCATCCGCACAATAAAACATTGCTTAAATCGTTAAGACGTTTAACAAACTCAAATTATCTACCAGCTTTACTATAGATTCACCTGCCTTGCTACTTAACTAACTAATAAATGAATTAACACCTTCAAAACAATATTAAAAATATCTTTTTGCGAATTTATCCATCCATGAATCCATCCACCCACCAACCAATCCATCATTAATCCGTCCATCTATCCATCCATCCCACAACCCATCAATACATCCGTCCATTAATCTATCCATCCATTCTTCCACCAATCCATCTATATATTTATTTCCATCCATCTATCAAACTAATTATCGATATAGTTATCTACCTAACTATCCCCATCTTTATCTATCTATACATTTGCCTATATCTTATCTCCTAACTAATTATATACCTATCAATACATACAACTACTTATTTTTCTACCTATCTATCTATATACCTATTTAGCAGGATGGCTATCTATCTATTTGCATATATCTGTTTACACATTCATCTATATATCTATACCTCTATCCATCTATCTTCATACATGCATGTAGTCTGTAAGTAATGTGTGTGTGTGTGTGTGTGTGATAATGTATGTATATTTCTTATTATTGTGAAAAAGCATGCATTCTTGTAGGCATATAGCCAAGTGGATACATGTGCATGTATGAATGTGTGTAGGTGGATCCATAAGCCTAATTGTAATACCCCATTTTTCTTTCTTTAAATTTAGTTTTCTAGTTTGATATAAACACCGATCTGATTTCATTTAGAAAGTCGCACAATGTAGCACAAATTCCGTGAGCCACACGTATCCAAGTGTGTGGAGCTTCCACGATCATCATGAGAGCATGACAACAAACTGACTAGCGAAGATCGAACCGCAATGCATATATATAATAAAATCAAACCTCTTGTAGTCTAGCCTACATTGCACTTTATTGTAAATCTCTGCTGCAAACTTTATGTTTAGACAGAAACATCCTGTTTTTTGCAGCTTTCATCAGAATTGCTGTAGACAATATGGGAATCATCTAACTTACGATCAAGGGTCATAAACATAATCGATTTAGCTCTGAGACGAACGCCTTACACGCAAATTTAAATGGTTTGGTTCCTTTTTCGAGTTTCATTGGCATAGACACGAAGTAATTTAAAAAAATTATAAATTAACTTACAATTGGTTTTGATTCTATTGTTTTGCGCCCATATGTAGAAATATATACATACAGTTACACACACACACACACACACACACACACACATATATATATATATATATATATATATATATATATATATATATATATCTTATTGTACTAAATCAACAGCAGATTGCCTATAACCTAGTTAATCTTTATATACTAGATATAAATAAATCAACATTTTAACCCTAACAGTATTTGATAAGACAAGTACTATCGAAATATTTCATTGCGTGGATTCAAATAGACAAGGGGCTTTATATAAAGGAAGTACAATCAACTTATAAGAGTATAATATCTTTAAAAAAATTAATTAGTAGTAAATTATTTATATGAAAATTGTATTATATATAGGTGATTATATGTTTTTGGGACTGCAATGCGTGAAGATATTAACTATTTAAATCAAACGATAATTACTAATGGTATATTCAGTAGTATATTACTTAAGTATCTGGTCTGGTATTGTATGACCAATACGTTTCACTTGTTATTTTGCGGTTTGAAATGTCGTTGAAATGAAGTCACCCATAATGAAAATTGTATGTACATCTACCTCCGAAGATAGTTCACTAATCAGAAAATATCGGCGGAGGATATTTTTTAATTAATTATACGTTTGTGAATTTGAGGCCCGGAGCAAACCCAGTCACCAAACATGACATAGCTAGGATAAATAATTGGCATTGGTTTAAATCTCAATTCCGCAATCTTGATTTGAATACTATTAATTACCACCTGCGCAATAAACAATTGATTAATTGTGTAAGGCCAAACTTGTTCGGTTTGTATCTGCTTCACGTGAGAAACTGTCTATATAACTTTGAACAACATGGAAACTAAGAAAGTGAACTATAATGAAAACATAGGTTAATTATTCGATTATACATGAGAGCTATTTGAACAAAATAAGCACTGAAGATGATATTAATCTACCAGACCACAGATTTTCTGTACTGTAAATTCATCAGTATTAACGAGGACTGATACCGGAATATGAACACGTACATGATTGGTTCATTGTTGTACAATTGACATCACAATTTAATGTTTTCTGTGTTTGGTAGTAAAACAAAGTCCTAATGAATCAAAGTCGTGCG
>JAQBSW010001801.1:0-121430 GCA_029291075.1 Eudiplozoon nipponicum
GAATGGCGAAGCTTTAAATAGGCCATCTTTGAGCGAAAGCTCGAAAACAGGACAGTTGTCAGTATACGATGTTGTGTAAGCTTACAAACCAATTGTGCCTCTAGGCTCTGCGACACCGAAACTGAGTAAGCGAAAAATTGATTAAGACACGTGTGCTGTGAATGGCGAAGCTTTAAATAGGCCATCTATGAGCGCAAGCTCGACAACAGGACATTTGTCAGTATACGGTGTTTTGTAAGCTTACAAACCAATTGTGCCAGTAGGCTCTGCCACACCGAAACTGAGTAAGCTAAAATATGATTAAGACACGTGTGCTGTGAATTGCGAAGCTTTAAATAGGCCATCTATAAGCGCAAGCTCGACAACAGGACAGTTTTTATTATACGGTGTTGTGTAAGCTTACAAACCACTTGTGCTTGTAGGCTCTGCGACACCGAAACTGTGTAAGCGAAAATTTGATTAAGACACGTGTGCTGTGAATGGCGAAGCTTTAAATAGGCCATCTATGAGCGCAAGGTCGACAACAGGACAGCAGTCATTATACGGTGTTGTGTAAGCTTACAAACCAATTGTGCCTGTAGGCTCTGCGACACCGAAACTGAGTAAGAGAAAAATTGATTAAGACACGTGTGCTGTGAATGGCGATGCTTTAAATGGGCCATCTATGAGCGCAAGCTCGACAACAGGACAGTTGTCAGTATACGGTGTTGTGTAAGATTACAAACCAATTGTGCCTGTAGGCTCTGCGACACCGAAACTGAGTAAGCTAAAATATGATTAAGACACGTGTGCTGTGAATTGCGAAGCTTTAAATAGGACATCTATAAGCGCAAGCTCGACAACAGGACAGTTTTTATTATACGGTGTTGTGTAAGCTTACAAACCACTTGTGCTTGTAGGCTCTGCGACACCGAAACTGTGTAAGCGAAAATTTGATTAAGACACGTGTGCTGTGAATGGCGAAGCTTTAAATAGGCCATCTATGAGCGCAAGCTCGACAACAGGACAGCAGTCATTATACGGTGTTGTGTAAGCTTACAAACCAATTGTGCCTGTAGGCTCTGCGACACCGAAACTAAGTAAGGGAAAAATTGATTAAGACACGTGTGCTGTGAATGGCGAAGCTTTAAATAGGCCATCTTTGAGCGAAAGCTCGAAAACAGGACAGTTGTCAGTATACGATGTTGTGTAAGCTTACAAACCAATTGTGCCTCTAGGCTCTGCGACACCGAAACTGAGTAAGCGAAAAATTGATTAAGACACGTGTGCTGTGAATGGCGAAGCTTTAAATAGGCCATCTATGAGCGCAAGCTCGATAACAGGACATTTGTCAGTATACGGTGTTTTGTAAGCTTACAAACCAATTGTGCCAGTAGGCTCTGCCACACCGAAACTGAGTAAGCTAAAATATGATTAAGACACGTGTGCTGTGAATTGCGAAGCTTTAAATAAGCCATCTATGAGCGCAAGCTCGACAACAGGACAGCAGTCATTATACGGTGTTGTGTAAGCTTACAAACCAATTGTGCCTGTAGGCTCTGCGACACCGAAACTAAGTAAGGGAAAAATTGATTAAGACACGTGTGCTGTGAATGGCGAAGCTTTAAATAGGCCATCTTTGAGCGAAAGCTCGAAAACAGGACAGTTGTCAGTATACGATGTTCTGTAAGCTTACAAACCAATTGTGCCTCTAGGCTCTACGACACCGAAACTGAGTAAGCTAAAATATGATTAAGACACGTGTGCTGTGAATTGCGAAGCTTTAAATAGGACATCTATAAGCGCAAGCTCGACAACAGGACAGTTTTTATTATACGGTGTTGTGTAAGCTTACAAACCACTTGTGCTTGTAGGCTCTGCGACACCGAAACTGTGTTAGCGAAAATTTGATTAAGACACGTGTGCTGTGAATGGCAAAGCTTTAAATAGGCCATCTATGAGCGCAAGCTCGACAACAGGACAGTTTTTATTATACGGTGTTGTGTAAGCTTACAAACCACTTGTGCCTCTAGGCTCTGCGACACCGAAACTGTGTAAGCGAAAATTTGATTAAGACACGTGTGCTGTGAATGGCGAAGCTTTAAATAGGCCATCTATGAGCGCAAGGTCGACAACAGGACAGCAGTCATTATACGGTGTTGTGTAAGCTTACAAACCAATTGTGCCTGTAGGCTCTGCGACACCGAAACTGAGTAAGAGAAAAATTGATTAAGACACGTGTGCTGTGAATGGCGATGCTTTAAATGGGCCATCTATGAGCGCAAGCTCGACAACAGGACAGTTGTCAGTATACGGTGTTGTGTAAGCTTACAAACCAATTGTGCCTGTAGGCTCTGCGACACCGAAACTGAGTAAGCTAAAATATGATTAAGACACGTGTGCTGTGAATTGCGAAGCTTTAAATAGGACATCTATAAGCGCAAGCTCGACAACAGGACAGTTTTTATTATACGGTGTTGCGTAAGCTTACAAACCACTTGTGCTTGTAGGCTCTGCGACACCGAAACTGTGTAAGCGAAAATTTGATTAAGACACGTGTGCTGTGGTGGCGAAGCTTTAAATGAGCCATCCTGAGCGCAAGGTCGACAACAGGACAGTTGCTCGTGCGATGTTGTGTAAGCTTACAAACCAATTGTGCCTCTAGGCTCTGCGACACCGAAACTGAGTAAGCGAAAAATTGATTAAGACACGTGTGCTGTGAATGGCGAAGCTTTAAATAGGCCATCTATGAGCGCAAGCTCGATAACAGGACATTTGTCAGTATACGGTGTTTTGTAAGCTTACAAACCAATTGTGCCAGTAGGCTCTGCCACACCGAAACTGAGTAAGCTAAAATATGATTAAGACACGTGTGCTGTGAATTGCGAAGCTTTAAATAAGCCATCTATGAGCGCAAGCTCGACAACAGGACAGCAGTCATTATACGGTGTTGTGTAAGCTTACAAACCAATTGTGCCTGTAGGCTCTGCGACACCGAAACTAAGTAAGGGAAAAATTGATTAAGACACGTGTGCTGTGAATGGCGAAGCTTTAAATAGGCCATCTTTGAGCGAAAGCTCGAAAACAGGACAGTTGTCAGTATACGATGTTGTGTAAGCTTACAAACCAATTGTGCCTCTAGGCTCTGCGACACCGAAACTGAGTAAGCTAAAATATGATTAAGACACGTGTGCTGTGAATTGCGAAGCTTTAAATAGGACATCTATAAGCGCAAGCTCGACAACAGGACAGTTTTTATTATACGGTGTTGTGTAAGCTTACAAACCACTTGTGCTTGTAGGCTCTGCGACACCGAAACTGTGTTAGCGAAAATTTGATTAAGACACGTGTGCTGTGAATGGCAAAGCTTTAAATAGGCCATCTATGAGCGCAAGCTCGACAACAGGACAGTTTTTATTATACGGTGTTGTGTAAGCTTACAAACCAATTGTGCCTGTAGGCTCTGCGACACCGAAACTGTGTAAGCGAAAATTTGATTAAGACACGTGTGCTGTGAATGGCGAAGCTTTAAATAGGCTTCTATATGAGCATAGTTTGACGGAGGACGGATTTCTATAGTTGGTACGTCAATTGTTTACAAAACTTTGTATTTTCCCGGAAAAAGTAGAGCAAAGTACAAAAATAAGTGCATGATTGAGTCGACATAAGTGTTCCAAAAAGAGCGACAATCCTGGATGCAACCACGCCATCTATAACTAATTGCTACTGATCATTTGAGTCCACCGTTGTCCGGGTGCTGGAGGACGCCATGTAGCACAACGTCTAACACTACGTCTGAAATTTGTACTACCTAAATATAAGCTATGTTCAGCGCAGCTATCCAAAAGCCGTTCACCATTATCATTGCGAGTCGAGCTTAGAGTGTATCTTCCACCTAAATGAAATTCCGTGTTGCTTAAGCGACCAACTTGAGCATTCATGTCACCCATAACCAGGATTATATCCGAACTTCGTGCTTTACTTAGTAAGGAGCTTAATTCGGAGTAAAAAGCGTCCTTGCTTTCTTCTGTGCTGCAATCGGTAGGAGCATGTGCAGATACAACGAAGAGGCAACGATGATAACGGTTTTTTGCTTTGATTTTAGTAGATGTATTTAAGCGTGCCGCACACAATCGACTATTTAAAGGGATCCATTCAATTAAGCAAGCTTCAGCTCGCGCGCTAAGGGCAATACCAACGCCCCATTTACCGGCTTGAGGACTCTGTGGAACCAGATGTTCGAAGCCAATAACGCGTAGATAGGGATGGTGCAACTAGTTCTGTAATACACGTAGGATCCTGTATTCTGGTTTCAGATACGCAACATATGTCGATTTCTAATTTATCCAACGTACGAGCAATAGATTCTTGCTGTGCAAGTTGTTTTAATGTTCGCACATTAAAAGCGCCTACGTTAAAACCTAACTTAGGTTTAATGAATGATCGTCTACAAGAACCATTTTCGATATTTGGCAACCTAGTATTGGGCTCAATGCTATGATCTAAACCAACCATATTTATAGTATCTAAAAGAGAGTTATTGTAAGATTGAGAAGAGGAAGGGGAAGGAAAGGACGCAGAATCGAATATAGAGTTGGAGTTGCCTGCAGTAGCCTGTTTTCGCTTATCCACCCTGCACGGCTCAGCAGATAAGGCGACCCTTTTATACTGCGCGACGGCCGATGCAGTATGTAATTATCGTAAGTTGTACTTGTCATGGTTATACGTGGACTGTAAAAGAACACTAGGTCGCCCATTCCTAGTGATGGTTTTTATTCTGAGTTTTCCTTCTCCTAGATAGTCTGCCAACCGAAGCTGATGAGCACTATCTGCCCAGATGTTCCACGCTACTATCCGAAAGTCATCATCGTTGCGCGTCGAGCTTTAAGTGTATTTTCCACCTAAATGAAATTCTGCGTTACTTAGGCGCCTAACTTGAGCGTTCATGTCCCCCAACAAATGATTGGTTGTTCCCCTATTTCAAACTTTCTTCATGTTTAAATTCTTCTATTTTGTTTATATGAAGAAACGTTCATTGGTAGATACTTGAGAAGAGAATAAGAAAGAAACGGCTCTTGAATTTGATAAAATTTCTTTTTCTGTATTCAAATGGAACAGATACTATGAACTAAAGTCATAATTGTTTTTACGCAGTCTAAGAAGCCATACACATCAACAGTAACACGGCATATGCCTGTACATGATGATGATGATGATGGTGAAGATGTACTATCCCATAGAAAAAATTTTGCAAAACAGATCGTATAATAATAGTTGCTACCTACATCTAACATCCGAAAAACAGCAATAAGTAGTTTATTCATCGGTGAAAATCGCAAGAACATTAGATCAACCATGTTGCCGCAAGACAATGTTACTAGTATGGTAAGTCACTTGAGCATACAACGAAACGCCTTCACAACTAAGGTGAAAATTTAATGGGCAAAAATCTGTCGGAAATGAGCGACAGACGGGTACCAATGGAATGAAAAGGTTTATCCTGCATTAGTGATGTATGCTAATCTGGAACGCAGTGCATTAAACACCTAGATCTAATTTTATGTTTGTAAGTCTAAGTTTACGCTGACCTATTATACGATAGCCACATGAAAATTTCCTCATCTTATTAATAAACAGAAAAATTAAATGTGAAGTATTATATTTTATTTATACACTACTGTTTCTAACATGAATCGAGACAATGTGCTGTGAATTGCGGAACTTTAAATAAGCCATCTATAAGCGCAAGCTCGACAACAGGACAGCTGTTATTATACGGTGTTGTGTAAGCTTACAAACCACTTGTGCCTGTAGGCTCTGCTACACCGAAACTGAGTAAGCGAAAAATTGATTAAGACACGTGTGCTGTGAATTGCAAGGCTTTGAATAAGCTATCAATAAGCGCAAGCTCGACAACAGGACATTTGCCATTGTAAGGTGTTGTATAAGCTTACAAACCACTTGTGTTTATAGGCTCCGCCACACCGAAACTGAGTAAGCGAAAATAAAATTAAGACACGTGTGCTATAAATTTCGGAGCTTTAAATAGACTGTCTATAAGCGCAATTTCGACAACAGGACAGTTTTGATTAAACATTCTTGTGTAAGATTAAAAACCACTTGTGCTTATAGGCTCTGCGACACCGAAACTGAGTAAGCGAAAATATAATTAAACCACGTGTGCTGTAAATTGCAGAGCTTTAAATAGACTATCAAAAGCGCAAGCTCGACAACAGGACAGTTGTATTGTGTAAGCTTACAAACCACTTGTGCCTCTAGGCTCTGCGACACCGAAACTGTGTAAGCGAAAATTTGATTAAGACACGTGTGCTGTGAATGGCAAAGCTTTAAATAGGCCATCTATGAGCGCAAGCTCGACAACAGGACAGTTTTTATTATACGGTGTTGTGTAAGCTTACAAACCACTTGTGCCTCTAGGCTCTGCGACACCGAAACTGTGTAAGCGAAAATTTGATTAAGACACGTGTGCTGTGAATGGCGAAGCTTTAAATAGGCCATCTATGAGCGCAAGGTCGACAACAGGACAGCAGTCATTATACGGTGTTGTGTAAGCTTACAAACCAATTGTGCCTGTAGGCTCTGCGACACCGAAACTGAGTAAGAGAAAAATTGATTAAGACACGTGTGCTGTGAATGGCGATGCTTTAAATGGGCCATCTATGAGCGCAAGCTCGACAACAGGACAGTTGTCAGTATACGGTGTTGTGTAAGATTACAAACCAATTGTGCCTGTAGGCTCTGCGACACCGAAACTGAGTAAGCTAAAATATGATTAAGACACGTGTGCTGTGAATTGCGAAGCTTTAAATAGGACATCTATAAGCGCAAGCTCGACAACAGGACAGTTTTTATTATACGGTGTTGTGTAAGCTTACAAACCACTTGTGCTTGTAGGCTCTGCGACACCGAAACTGTGTAAGCGAAAATTTGATTAAGACACGTGTGCTGTGAATGGCGAAGCTTTAAATAGGCCATCTATGAGCGCAAGCTCGACAACAGGACAGCAGTCATTATACGGTGTTGTGTAAGCTTACAAACCAATTGTGCCTGTAGGCTCTGCGACACCGAAACTAAGTAAGGGAAAAATTGATTAAGACACGTGTGCTGTGAATGGCGAAGCTTTAAATAGGCCATCTTTGAGCGAAAGCTCGAAAACAGGACAGTTGTCAGTATACGATGTTGTGTAAGCTTACAAACCAATTGTGCCTCTAGGCTCTGCGACACCGAAACTGAGTAAGCGAAAAATTGATTAAGACACGTGTGCTGTGAATGGCGAAGCTTTAAATAGGCCATCTATGAGCGCAAGCTCGACAACAGGACATTTGTCAGTATACGGTGTTTTGTAAGCCTACAGACCAATTGTGCCAGTAGGCTCTGCCACACCGAAACTGAGTAAGCTAAAATATGATTAAGACACGTGTGCTGTGAATTGCGAAGCTTTAAATAGGCCATCTATAAGCGCAAGCTCGACAACAGGACAGTTTTTATTATACGGTGTTGTGTAAGCTTACAAACCACTTGTGCCTCTAGGCTCTGCGACACCGAAACTGTGTAAGCGAAAATTTGATTAAGACACGTGTGCTGTGAATGGCGAAGCTTTAAATAGGCCATCTATGAGCGCAAGCTCGACAACAGGACAGCAGTCATTATACGGTGTTGTGTAAGCTTACAAACCAATTGTGCCTGTAGGCTCTGCGACACCGAAACTGAGTAAGGGAAAAATTGATTAAGACACGTGTGCTGTGAATGGCGATGCTTTAAATGGGCCATCTATGAGCGCAAGCTCGACAACAGGACAGTTGTCAGTATACGGTGTTGTGTAAGATAACAAACCAATTGTGCCTGTAGGCTCTGCGACACCGAAACTGAGTAAGCTAAAATTTGATTAAGACACGTGTGCTGTGAATTGCGAAGCTTTAAATAGGACATCTATAAGCGCAAGCTCGACAACAGGACAGTTTTTATTATACGGTGTTGTGTAAGCTTACAAACAATTTGTGCTTGTAGGCTCTGCGACACCGAAACTGTGTAAGCGAAAATTTGATTAAGACACATGTGCTGTGAATGGCGAAGCTTTAAATAGGCCATCTATGAGCGCAAGCTCGACAACAGGACAGCAGTCATTATACGGTGTTGTGTAAGCTTACAAACCAATTGTGCCTGTAGGCTCTGCGACACCGAAACTGAGTAAGGGAAAAATTGATTAAGACACGTGTGCTGTGAATGGCGATGCTTTAAATGGGCCATCTATGAGCGCAAACTCGTCAACAGGACAGTTGTTATTATACGGTGTTGTGTAAGCTTACAAACCACTTGTGCTTGTAGGCTCTGCCACACCGAAACTGAGTAAGTGAAAATACATTTGAAGACAGTGAAACAGTTTTATCCAGTAAAATATGATTATGAGCAAGATGTTGGCATACAGAACAAAATAAATCATGCATAATTGAAGAACAAACTCCAATTTTCTGAAAGGTGGCATACATCAGCCTGGAAAATATTTCAGTAGCAATCAAAATTTAAACAGAAATTAAAGCGCATCGATTACGAACCAAATGGGAAGTATGCTAATTGGGATATCATACGATTCTAACACTTGATAAAAAATTCCCAGTTTATAATAAACGCGTGTCCATTTATTCATACAGAAGCGGTGGTTACTTGGGCGTGGCAGAATTCAACGAAATAAGCAGTCGACTACAGCGAAGTAACGGTGAAGTTCATTTATCATATTAAACAAGTGGCAACCGAATTCAAATTTGGTCATCAAAAGACGAAAGGATTAAGAATTTCGTCTAGGAATAACACTAACAAGACCATATTGGCCTAACCTGAAAATACGATTTGAAGAAATCCAACATCAAAATGCAAATGACTAGTCATATCGACAGAATAATGATAAAATTAAATTTTTCATAGACCAATTTATAAAGAAAAATAAACCCACGAAAATTATAGCTTAGGTACAACATTTCAAACATACCTGCGCCAACCAAACCCATAGCCAATATAGAGTTATAGGATAGCTCTGGATCAGCATCGTGACTAAATTTGCTTAACGTGTCGAGTACTTTCAGCTGTGGATTTGATATGTAACACATGGCTAATGCTAACGGAACAGCTTGCTTTATTCGAGCTTCGCCAAATCGAAGCTGTTTACAAAAGAAAGAAAAAATTATATTGATTAAACAATATTCATAAAGGTGATAATAACAAATGATTTGCAGTGCGCAACTTCAGTCATAAGATTATTACAAATCAAAAGATACTGATATGATAAAAAAACTATGGAATATTTCTTAAAAAAATAATCCGGCGGCCCTTTTATTTTGCTCTAAAGGCAGTTATGTTCTCGGAAGAATAAAAAAATTGGTTGCGAAACCATGAATTGCAAATTTACCTGATCTCCAGTGTGACTACCACATATCAGACAAAACGCGCTCTATAAAATCACGTGGAATACCTCGACCTACGTTTATGCATGCACTGATCTTGACAAGCACATACTTTGCATTGCATTATTTGCAATCGCGTTAAACAACAGCTTGTACTAAAAACTTGTAACAATACAAATTTAACATATTTAGACCTATATTTGTTTGTTAAAATAATGTGATCCACTAACGCATTGAGCTCACCAAATGTCCAAACATTCGGTACGCCATATCGAGACCAACATCTTCGCCCATAGAAATCACAGCCAGGCCTAGAACAGCCAAGCCCTGGTGTGCATGAAAATTGAATTGGGGCTCGGAAGGTTGTTCAGTGTCTTGAGATGCGTCTCCCGTAACAGCAGAGTCTACCTCCATCGCTTCCTCGTGGCTAGCAGATGTCTGCTTCTTTTTAGACTTTTTTCCTGATTCTGGGTGACCAGTTTCATCTCCCGATTTAGCTTTCTTATCTTTCTTTTTTGAGGCACTCGCGCTACCACTGCTCGACTGAATTCGGCTCCCAGTTTCTTCATCATCAACAGCAGGCGTTTTCTTAGTGCCAATAGTAGATCGTTTACCAGTTGACGGAGTAGCTGAGCCACTAGCGCTCTTTTTTGTCGAACTGCGGCGTGTTGTTGGCGTAGTAGTCACTCCAGTATCCGATGCTTGATTGTCTTCTATCAACAAGTTATTTGATAATATACATCATTTCACTTACAAAGTTGAAATTTTAAGCATGCAATGAAATCTATCATTAGTTGGCTTTTACATTTCAACAATATGGTATTAAGCTCAATTTATCTTCCAATCTATTTTCATCATTATCATCAGCATGCAAAACTTTACAAAAGTAACTGGTTACTAAAATTACACTACCAAATAACCATTAAAAAAATAACAATCGAAGAACACTAATAAAATGTGAGATACAAAATAATAATTTTGACAAACATATTATTAAAGGAGATTTACGCGGGGAGAATCTTTTTACTGTGAGTATATTAACTTAACTAACACACAAATGTGCTGCAAAGTAAACTTCGACACGTCAGTATGGCCAAGTTAGCATTAAGGCAAGGCAACATCGGAAATCTGCCTACATGGTTTTTTACGTCAATCTGACACTGGATGATAGAATAATGCTCTGCGGTACAATTGCATTGAGGGAACACGCAAACCATGACCAAGACAACGAATTTGACAGACTTAACCGTTTTTCAAACAAGCACTTGTTAGCCGATCCAAAAATACGTCTATGGATGTCAGCGTTGGTTTTTCGATTTTGGCAACCTACATTTGCTATGCTTCTCAAACAAAAGCGATCGAATGGCTTTAAGTGTACAAAATCATCAACTTTAATGGGCCAAATTTCTCTAGCATATAAATTTCGCGTACAGATGCATTGGAAACACGACCTTTTAAGCAATGTGAGATACTTGTGCTTCTCCACCAATGGCAAATGTTTCAGAAAATTATTCTCGCTTTCGCGAGTCGTAGAGTTTGAATTAGTGGTTGGTGATTCTGTCAAGATATCTTCCATTAAGGAGGTGCGAATTTTATACAGAAAGACAATTTATTCAGTGTATAATTAAATGAACATTGGTTGCGCAAGTGGTGATACCAATTACTATAATGAAGGTTGCTTTCTTGATATAAACACCTGACAAACTGTGTACATACAATTATCATTGTATTGTATAGTCTGGAAAAGGCAATTCATCCGGTAGACCGGTTTCGTACTTTTTTGGAACTCATAATGTACTATCCAGCCACACCGACAGGATGGCTCAGTGGTTAGAGCAACAGATTCCGAAGCAGGCGTGTCCAGGTTCGAGCCTTGTCCACGGCAAAGTCTTGATAGTATGTGATGAGATCCCAATAAGGAGGAAGCAGGCCTTTGAAATGAATTTCCATTTCTACAATACACTATTCTTAGTTTATACTGACATATGAATGTACATAATGAGACAGATATGTATGTCAAAATTGCAACCTTGATTTAATTTGAAACTAAATTGTATCATGCCAACAGCGAAAATATATAAAATTATTACTTTTTTATTGGCAAATATCGTAATTTTGAATCTTACTCTTATCGCCATCGTGTTCGACTTCCATCTGTTCTGATTTGTTTTGAGTGCTATTTTCTTCAACGGTACCCTGTTTTTCAGAAGACTCAGACTCGGGCTTTTTCTCTTCTTCTTTGGAATCCACAGCTGTAGCAGAAGCTGTCTGAGATCGTGTAGTTGCGCTACGCCGTGAGCTACCAGTCGGACTGACCTTTGAATCGGCAGCAGCAACGCGTCGACCACTACGTGTGGTCCTTGTATTCAAACTAGAACTATTACCGGCTCCGCTAGATTTGTCACCAGACGAGCTCTTGTTGTTTGATGAGGCTGTCGATTTAGCACTAGAATCAACGGTATTTGACTTTTCCTTGCTAGTACTCGCTGCAGAGTCCTTGGATTTGCTCATATCTCCACTGGAATTCTCGGCTTTACCTTTGTCTGCACTCTTGGCTTTTTCTTCATATTTTTCCGACAGTATGTGCAGAAGATTTTGAATTTTAAGCACATTTCCTGTACCTGAATGAGACGATTATAAAATTTTATTCTACTGTTATTCACCATTTAAATTATTGACGTTTTGTTTTATCCAAAATACTGAAACAGATATCTTAGCTCAGAAGGCTACGGTGACTCTTAAATGCGACTACCTTATGCGCGTGATATAATAATCTTCCACAAAAATATTGAAAACAAGTATCAGTTGCTTTTTAATCACATTTGCGCAGTAAATTATCATTTATCAATATGTAAATACGGCTTTAACTTGCCTGCATATGCGCAAAAGTCACACATCATATGTGCCATAGACTTCATTGGCTCCGTGACAGCCTCAAGACTAGCTAAAATAACTTCAACTTCCTCTTGTCGGCCAAAACATGTTAATGCCAATCCTAAGGCCATAAACTTTGCGAAAGGACTCTGCCACTGAGAAACGGGCCGTTCAAGCATTGTCTGTATTATAACTGAATTGACCTCGTCGTTCAAAGAGCCAACTGCTATCAAACCAGCAGAAAGTGCTGCCAGACAAGCGTGGTGAAAACGAGCAGTTTCTGTTTCAAGAATAATCGGTGTTAGACATGAAAGTGCTTCAGCTTTCAGTGTACCCGCGTAAGCCACACCTATACCAATGATCGAGGCTCGACAGATTGGATCAATTGTCGATGGGACGTAAGTCTGCAGAAGTGATAGTGCTGGGTCACATTCGTGAGTGACGCCGCTGTTGACAACACCACAACCGAGTAGGGCACCAGCACGAGTGTGTTGATCTTCCACAAATAAGTATTTGTCCAATTGGGTAAGGCCACTTTCAACGTCCCATAAGAGAACCCATCCAAGGCTGGCAACTGTGCTCATTTTTCCTATGATTAAATCATTTTCAAAAAGTTTTACTATAACACACGTTACATAAAGATAAGCAGAAGCGCACAAACGTGCATTAAATTTAAAATAATTAACTTCAATATTTGTATTTTGATAAAAATATGAGCAAAGTTTAGAAAATAAAATGAGGCCCTCAAGAAAGCTACGAGTTGAAGGAAAAGTTTTATTTCAGCCTTGTTAAATATTTTCAAGGAATTTAAATGTTTAGTTATCATATGAACATTTAAATGCGAGAAAAGTATCCATTGATATTTTATATTTATTCTTTTACGCGTACTACTTGTACTAACAATACTGGCAGTAAGAGAATACAACAATCCGGCAATCATTTGCCGAGCGAATGTTAGAATTTTCTGAAATGGCTATAGATCAAATGGTCACACGCAAGTCCTACCTCATATTAAGAATTAACTTGGGAAGGTTGAAAACAGGTTCTTTCAAATAGATTAAAGTTGCTATCCAGTACTATGTTTAAATTTGAACAGCCACATATTTAGGAACAAATCTTGGCAGAAAACATAAATTTTAAGATAGTTTCTCACATTGTTACGGTGTCTTATCCTATGTAGATTCCCTTCAGGATGAAAAGGAGAAGTGTTCAATCGGTATAATTTTGCAAAATATAATTAGGACATCTCATCTTCATATTTGCTGAATAAATAGAAAACAATAATTTATTTCTCCGAAATAGAAAAAAGCGCATAATTAGTCCACGAAAATTTATATTAGTCTGAACAGTTCAAATAAAATAAACAAATAAACATTTTACATATCCACGATTTTCTTTAATTGATATATTAAATTTGATGATCGCACTGCGGAATTTCAATAAATAGGCACTGTCGTATGTTTAATGTATAGATGTCCATGCAGTAGACGATTGCATTCATTCTTGCGGGAGTACATATCAACCAGGTTTATGCAAAATAAATTTTACGTTTCACATACATGTATAACCCGGCCTATGAAAAAACATGCCTACAAAGACGTTGTCCAAAACTGCAGAAAATCACGTGTTAGAGACCTAGCATTAACTTGACTAGGCATTCCTAGATTATTGTGAAACTGTACTTAGTTATGTTTTAACTATTTTAGCATTCTGTACTAATACATTTGTTATGTAGTATTTATGTTGACTGTTTATCTTGTTTAAAAAAATAAACACCTGTATTCGATTTCTACCGTCAATCAGTTGACAAAATAGTGCGATAGCGCTTTTTTACGATATATACCATGTTCAAAAATGATGAGTAGTCAAAGCCGACAAGGAAACAATTCCGATTGATTATATCAGTAATAAAATAATACATAAAATTAACCAGGATTCAAGGCTATCACAACCATAAGACGGTGTCGGAATTGAATTTTTACACTATAAAAACACTTATGACGTGCATTTTAATAGGTCTCTACAATTCTTAGTTTATACTGACAAATGCATTTACTTAATGGGTCAGGTGTTTATATCAAGTTCGCAACCTTGATTATAGTAAATGTTGTGTACGTCAATTGCACGTAATGAGCCAGCTAATACGAGAATAGTTCCTTTGAAAAGCTATCAAATGCGACTTCAATCTTTGAGTGAAATTCGGACATCCTACTGACTGCCAGTGATTTATGTACAAAACTTGATCAAGATTGTGCGGGCAACGGGGATGTAAAACTATTGACTCTGACTGAAAATAGCTTTGATAACGAAATAAGACTCCTATCTCGCTCTTATCTTTTATTTAATATTTCATCGTGGTTTGGTACGTAGCCATAGGAATTTTCGGCCTTACGACCGGCGGAACAAGCTAGTCATAATGAGAATGGTAGTATGAACCATGCTGGGTCTAATGAGACACAGTCATCACCCCGTTTAATGTGATGCCTTTGGTTTAATCAACCTATGCAGTAACCATGTTAAATAGGTAGGAACGGAATTAGTCAGCTGGACAGACGCGAAGGGAAGCTTTCAGCTGCTATAGGAAGCTGGTTACTGGCATCTGGCCAAAAAGTGCTCATCAGCCTTTGTTGACAGACTATGTAAGGGAAGGAAAAATCTGCATACACTAGGAATGGTCGACCTAGTGTTCTTTTACGGCCCACATAAAACCAAGAATACGAACTATTATGAATCCATACTGTATCGGCCTTCGCGCAGGACAAGAAGGATCGCCTTATCTGCTGATTCATGTAGAGTGGATAAGCGAAATCAGATTACTGTAGACATCCGCATTTCCGTTTCTGATTCTTTTCTATTCTCAATCTTGCAATTACACTCTTTTAGATGCTATGACTATGATACGTATTGATCATATCACTGGGCCTAATATCGGATAGCCAGATATCAAAAATACTTAAAGTAAACTACCATTCATTAAGCCTATTTGTTGTTTTAACAGCAGCGCATTTAATGTGCGAAAATTTAAAAAAAACTGGCTAACAATAAGCTCTTGGAGGGAGTTTTGCTGTTGTTCGACAACTGGTTAAATACAATGGAATTGGTGATTACCTTACGCTCGCAAACGTGATTTAAAAAATTGCTTTATGTTCAGACCAAACCTAATCACCTTCCAAAAAATCATTCTTATTAGAAGAAATATCGATTTATTGCCTACGCATTCACGACTGTAACAAAACTAGATTACCTGCAAGAAACCTATAACACAACACAGGTTACAGCTTTAGTAAAGCTAGGCTTTCGCTTAAACAATGGGTAGTAACAATGCAGCACAACACCTGGCTGAATAACTTTCGCATTGGGATGGAAAAATAAACTTTTCATGTAACCTAGGCCCTAATGAGACACATTGTGAGATGCTCGCATCAATTCTTGTCTCCCAAAGATAAGCCACGAGAATACCGCGCTCGTGCGCTTCACCAGCAGTTAAATACTGACATGCACGGCAAGGACCCAATTGTTCTAAAAGCCTATGGATATATCATTACTGGACTGAAGCGGCACACGTGGACGACAAGGCAGCTTTAAACTCATCATTATTAGTTTACATGAGTTAAAAGGTGGTTTTTCAACTACTTCCCGCCAAGATATGGAGAATATTATAAATTTTATCATCATCATCATGTCCAGCCATACAAAAGTCAAAAGTGACTAATGTTTCACTGCCATATAACCATAAGGAGTGAAAAAGTATATAAATGAATTTAGACAAATTATTAGTGATTTACGAGAGTGAGAGACGCAGAGAGAGAGAGAGAAGGATTACATTGCTACCATGTGTAAATTTATCAGGATAACTCACAGAAATGAGGCAAACTAAACCTCTTCACAGCATCATTATGGCCAAGTTAGCGTTCGGGCAAGGCGACATCAGCAATACAGTTGTATATTTCATGTTTATATATATGGACTGTAAAAGAACACTAGGTCACCCATTCCTAGTGATGGCTTGTATTCGGAGTTTTCCTTCTCCTATATAGTTTGCCAACCAAGGCTGATGAGCACTATCTGCCCAGATGCCAGTGGCCAAAGTTTCCTTCAGCAGCCGAAACTTTCCCTTTATGTCTGGAACCTTGCTCTCATTCCGTCACTACACATTTAACAAAAAAAGTTACAGCACACGTAGCCCAAACTCGAGGTCACGGAAATACTACGCTAATATTGTAATCAACAATATTGACCAGTCATGTGGTTGTGAAATGTTTGTCGAATGGAATAAAATAAAATACGACAATGTCGAGTAACTGCAACAAAATTAGCAATTACAAGCATTTGCTAACCATATTCCTTTTGCTTGCACAACCAGTTGACCTCCTTAGAATCTTCTTCCTGAATCAATTTCTCCTTGCCAAAACCGCAGTTCACAAGTCCATTAACATACGAAGCAGCCAAATTTGTCCTCGTTGTATCATGGCCAGCACCTCCCATGGTGTTTCTAGTCGGCTCTAGATGAGATTTATAAATATCTTCTGGAACCTTAAATTTAAGATAATCCAGAGCAAATTAAAACATGTCGTGAATAACGACAAATTTCGCTAGTAAGTTCGGTTACAATGAAAAAATTCATACAAACAAATAATGAAAGAAAATACATCGCATAATACGATATTATCCCTCACGCTAGAAAATATTTACAAGTATAACTCTGCGAGGAATTTATGGTAGACAGCGGTGGATAACGAATTTTCATAGTATACGCCAAAAGCGTGATCTGCAGTTTTGGGATTATTTTGTCAGACGAGCTCAAGATAATTACCCGTCCTCAGGAAGCACTCATTTGGTATGAATTGCGGCTCAATATTTGGTAAACTGTCATTATGACAAATTTTAGCCCAATTTATATTGAACTAAGCCGTTCACAGTTTCCCGTCGTCCACTTTTATTTCGATAAGTTGTGTAGTAGTTCAGCTAAAAAGAGTTGGGAAATGGACTAAAACAGTGTATAGCAGTTCAGAAGATTAGCTGATTGAGTGACGTGTTAATCACTGTCAGTTGAATTTCGTCGATTTCATTAAGGACACCCTTTGTTTAACTATTTGTCCTGTTTTATTTTCGAGCATATTTCTATAAAGTGTGCTTATTGATCAGATCGCTCAGAAAATACCTAGCAATATTTATACTTTATTTAGACTACCACGCTATAAGATTTGTACACCGTGTAACTAGGTTTTCCCATTTGAACGTTGGACTATATACCCATATTTTATGTACCTTAATTCCAAGTAATTCCTCGATTACTATGGCACCTAGAATGGCGTAGACTATTTGTAATGCCATCACACCGTTTAATGAATTATTTTATAAAGAAGTACGAGGTTATATAAGCCGACAATGCTTTGATACATTTCAGTCACTAATAAAGTCGTTATCGGGTATTTTCTACATTGGGACTGGGGCAGTCTTTCTAGCCAGATTTGGTAGACTGGAATGGACCTGCAGTACAGAAGATAGACTATGACGGAACCAGCTAAAGGATGATGAAGCAACTTTTGGTGATTCAATAGGCATTGATCGCTGCAATAAATAAGCGTGTCAACAAAAGTCGTTGTGGCCACTTTCGACCTCAAACTTAAGATTAGGCTGAACGGTATCTTACTAAAAGTTGTCAACAAATACTTCCTGCCATCTCTGGTGTAGCCGTCAATATTGGGATTTCTGAAATTGGCTTTGCGAAAATATGAAAACCACACTGGAATCGCTCTTATATTTCATTAATCACCATTTCCAAGATATTCTCGGTTCGTTTTTATTATACAGAATTGAGAGATGACCGACTACAGATGACAGCAGTTGGACAGCCTTGTATATCGATGCATTTTCTTGATGTCATTTCCAGTTCAACATTAGAACCCTTGACTAACTGCGAAGTTAATGAGCCGCTTAGTTCTATCCGGTCACAGTTCAACATGTTCCATGGAGCACTGTTTCAGAAGACAAACAGTTGCAATCATCCTGCTTAGGCAACTCACGTGGATGGCTGAAACTTCCGAAGGAGTAGACAAGCAATCTCGAGGCGAGATAATATCGTTCGCGATACCGGTCTCTTGATCATGTTATATCATACCATCGCTAACGGTGAAACTTCAATTGGCAAAAACAATTGGTGTAGTGGCAGACAGGGTCTGGTAGAGGCCAACTTAACTCGTCAGAATTTAATAGGCTTGTCGTTAACTCGTCGCTTGCGAGATTTATTCATTTATTATTATATATTAGACTATTAAAACAGATATGCATATTTAGCTCACCAAGTACGACTAAAACAGCAAAATGTAGACTAGCGCACTTTCAGATTTTATTGAGAACATACATAGAGAAATATAATGTAATGATGAGATTTGAATCTACAATAGAAACTAAGACTTTGTAACTAATCGCTATGAAGCTACATTTATCATGGTATAGAATAATTAGAGGGAAGATGGAACACTGAAATAGATATACAAAAGCGTAAAAAGCTGAAATGTCAAATTGAGTGGAATGGGTCATGTCAAACTAGTCAAACATTCACAACAATAACAGTTTATAGAAAACGATACCTAATGGCAGTGCACAAAATCAGCCAAACAAGTTTCAGTACTAGAACAGAAAATAGTGAAGTTCGACGCAAAGCTAGCCAGAGACGCGATTTTAAAACAAAATGTCAAAGAAACTAATGTTTTGCATTTCAATCAATAATAATCTTAATAGAATATACGTTATATTGATCTCCTTATACTTTTATTTCAACATGAGATTTTAAATTCAGAGACCTTAGCTTAAGAATACAAAAGTAAAATTAGCACACACAGTGCAAATATCTTGCACTAGCCTAGTGTACTGAAATCGTACCATCCAAAACTACCCATAGACTTTTACATTTGACCATCGTTTGTACACTATTTAACTATAAAATTTACTCGAGCTGTCAGTACTTTGCTGAGTATTATACAATTGATTTAATTGAGTTTGCAGACCCTACAATTGACAAGTGCAAAACTTGATCGATATTAATCAAATTACAATCAATAGAATTACATTAAACGAAACATTCGAATGTCGACTTCTAATTAGATCAGTTTTCTAGTCAAATAATAGTACAAATTCTATGTTATCCATAGAACACTATCACCAGTTCTGTTAAATTTGCAGATCTTAAAATTTCAGCTAGAATACAACTTTATATGCTTAACAAATGTGGACCATTGGATCTGATTTGCCAAGTAAATTACAGGTAACATAGCATAACCAGTTCACTTTCTACGCACTTCATTTTGAAATGAGAAATCTTTGCAAAGCAGAGAATTACCTTTGGTTCCATCACATCAAGTTCTCGCGCTAGAGACAAAAAGTGTTCGGATAATCTAGTATTGCCAAGCATGTCAGCAAGATCTTGATCATCACCGGTGACCAAATCTTCAAAAGGCGAAATGAACTGCTGCTTTCCTAGAAGAAAAGCCAATTGACGTTGAATACTCTGTCCAGAAAGACTTTTATCTTTACTACTTTTCCCCGCTTCCGTGAACAGACAGGCGACAAGGTCGGAATCATTTAATCGTAATGCACATCTCAAGGCATTCCCATAGTCTTCAAATTTCTTGTATATATCGCTGGCGCAGCGAAGAACCTAGACAAGATAAATTTATTAACACATTAAAAACGCAACAGTCTATGCTTCTAGTAACTTATGTATCTATTTGACAAAAAATGCTCTGCTTACTCTAGTATAATCCGGATCAGGCAAATAAGCTACACAGCTGGTCATATAAAGACAAACACGCTGGTAGTTCAACTCAGTCGTGTACGTAATTAGAAGCGACAGCTGTTCAATTTCGATGCAGAGGTCAATAGCTTCCGCTTCGGCGTTATGCGACATCAAATACGGAATTATTTGTTGGACCAAAGCAAGACATTGCAATCTTTCGTCTTTCGAGTCCTCAGACGCTACTTCTGTCTTTTCTTTTAAGCTATTGGACAAATCGTTTTCGCTCCAAATCGCTACAATTTGACTTGTCAGATGGCGAACGTATTCATGTCCCCAAGTACCAATATCTTCATGCTCACCAAGAACACGGTAATTAAACGTATCGTAAACACACTCCTTCTTGTCTGTCATCGTCATTCCAAGAACAGAAACAATATCTGCACAGAGTTTCTGTTAAGTTAAAAAATAATAATTTACTTTTACGGGCACTTCGACAATCTTTTGATGTATTGATTTCATCTTATCATAATGGGTCATCATGAATTTAAGAGGCTTTGGGACTGAAGTCATCGAAGTGGTTGAAGATTTTATAAGAGATTTCAAGGATTCAAGAGCTGGCCTATACAAATTGACGTCTGATTCCTCAAGACGTTGTACACACATGTTTAACTCATCTTGAAGTTGCTTGTCTTCTTCCGACTACAATATATTTGTGAGAAAACTTACAAGTTCATCTTCCACTTTTTCATCAGCCTTTTTCTTGGAATCACCAACGGAATTTGTAACCTTTTCAACATTCTCTGTCCCCATCCTACAAACAGAATAGCAAAACTTAGAATGATTAAGATAAATTATTAGAATACGGCGCAAACCATAAAACACAAATATTATTTTTAACTTAAAATTAAATAAATAAAAAAGTACATTAAACTTTTGTTTAAAAGTGCTTATTTTTACGCGGAATTTATATTTACATATGCAAGCTATAAGATTTCGCGAAATATGCATATATCTTATTTGTATATTAAATGTAAGCAAACAGTGGATTTTTAAAGATATTTTATTTATTTAAAAGCAGCATTCATATGCACATATCATAATTAGCGTACAATATAAAACGGTACAACAATGTAACGTTCTTATCATGTCTGCATAATAATTATTTCAACATTTATATAGAATAGAATATAATTATTTATTTGTATTCAAATCAAATATTATCTATTACATATATTGAAGCAAATAAATTTGTACAATGTGAGAAAGTCCTTTAAATCTGGTAGATGTATACAGTAGAATACGAGGAATAAGTCATTTACACAGCATATTAATGTGACAATAAATTATTTAAGATAATAATAATGATTAAAAAATTATCGGGCAACAAAGGCCATGTGGACTAACAATTAGGCTAACAGGCCCAACAGTTGAAATGATGAGGTACAAATCAAAAGTAGGATATGTAAAGTTGAATGTAATTGTGACTAGCAAAGTGTATAACCATAGGGGAGGAGGGAGTTACGAAAGAGAAGTCCTTTCATCAAATTCGTGATAAATCGTTCTGATGAAATGGAGATTATATTGAACTAGCAAGGATCGAGTAGATAGAAGAGACAATACAATTAAACAAAAATTGATTGCGCGGGTGGTGGTAACAATTCTTTAAATCAAGTTTGCGAGCTTGAAGTAAACACCAATCCCATTGTATTTAACCAGTGGTCGAACAACATAACAAAACTACCGCCAGCTGCAACGCACTGACGCGTTTCGACCTTCCATGATCATCATCAGAGTACGACGGCAAATTGACTATCGAGGATCAAACCGCATTGAATATATATGGAAATCAAATTTAGATATGCGGCTCTCACCTCTAGCAGTCTTGCATACATTGAAGTTGACTGGAAATGTCGGCTGCACAATTTCTATGCAGTCACGAACATTAACTGTTTGCAGCTTTCGCCACATATACATATATAGGCAATACAATTTAACAATAATTGATTGCGCGGTTGGTGGTAACAATTCTTTAAATCAAGTTTGCGAGCTTGAAGTAAACACCAATCCCATTGTATTTACCAGTCATCGAACAACATAACAAAACTACCGCCAGCCGCAACGCACTGACGCGTTTCGACTTTCCTTGATCATCATCAGAGTACGACGGCAAACTGACTATCGAGGATCGAACCGCATTGAATATATGGAAATCAAATTTAGATATGCGGCTCTCACCTCTAGCAGTCTCGCATACATTGAACTTGACTGGAAATGTCGGCTGCACAATTTCTATGCAGTCACGAACATTAACTGTTTGCAGCTTTCGCCACATATGCATATATAGGCAATACAATTTAAACAATAATTGATTGCGCGGGTGGTGGTAACAATTCTTTAAATCAATTTTGCCGTCGTAATCTGATGATGATCATGGAACGTCGAAACGCGTCAGTGCGTTTTGACTGAAGGTAGTTTTGTTATGTTGTTCGATGACTGGTTAAATACAATTGGGTTGGTGTTTACTTCAAACTCGCAAACCTTGAAAACAAATATCCACGTCAATTACCTGACGCGAATTTGAGATTATATTCCTGGAGGATCCTAATATGCACAAATACGAACTGGAACTGATTTTAGTAATATATTGTGAGGATCAAAAATGATAAAATTGATATGAGAAACAATATGTCTTCTTCAAGTCAACGGAGAGATCACGCACATCAGGCCAGCGATAACATCAAATTTTCAAAAACAGAACTGATTTATTTTTGTATGAGGAGTTTATATCCAATAAGTTAATTGATCTCCACAGTACAGTTCAAAAGTAGGAATATGTAAGGTTGAATGAAATAATAACTAGCAAAGTGTTTAACTATAAGGCTGATGGGAGTTGTCACAGAGAAACACTTCCATCAACTTCGTGCTAGATCGTTCTGAGAAGATATAGATTACATTTGACCAGGTTAGAATTGGCTAGATTAAGGCGTGTGAAGAGTCAGAATATCAATACAGGATTTTCTGTCGTCAGTTTCCTGGGTCCTTGATTTCGTGTTGAAGCTTGATGTCAAGCACATCATTAGTAACGGTGTCATGGATGTAAGCATAAGTAAAGTCCGTTCTACAAAAAATCTTTGTCTTGATTTAAAATATTAATCTTCAATAAAAGTGTTATTAAGTACTTACTCAAGCCATGCGTATCCAACGCCATGTTATTTTTCTTGAATTCATTGTTTCTTCGATCGATCGGAAGGATAACTTTTAGATTATCAACAATTTTGCCAATTTGGCCCTTAAGGAATTTATTCTCCAGATTTGAAAAACTGATTTTGAATAATATCGGTTCCAAAACAAAGACATGAGACTTCAGACATAACATTTAACAATCTAGATTGCGTGCAATTTACTTGAATAACCGTACTTATATTATATGGATAAAATTTAAATAATCTTATAATATCCGGGTTGATTCATAATGAGCTAATTGTCTTTTTAATAGCGTCAGAATAAATAGAATCAAACTCGTTTGACACACTAATGAAGACAATTATCGTATCCATATTTTGACCATTTAGAGTTATTACATACTTACACATGGTTAGAATATTTGTAACGATTGAGTATTCTTTTGTACATTCACGTTGGCTTGAATCGAAATCAAGCGCTAAAATGGAATCCAGATGATCTAGTATTAATATCTTAAGTATCTTCAAGAATGAGGTGGCAGTTGAACTTAAACTATAATCATTGACATTAGTTGGTTTGCTTATTGTAGACTTGGGATGCAGAATAATGGTTAAATTCATCATCATGCAGAGCCATAGAAAAGCCAAAAGTCACTAATGCTTCACTGCCATATAACCATAAATCGTTAAGGGTTATATGTGGACTGTAATTGAACACCAAGTCACCCATTCCTAATGAGGATACTTTGCATTCTGAGTTTACCTTCTCTTAGTCTTCCGACCAAAGCTGGTGAGCAGTATCTGCCCAGATGCCAGTGACCAAAGTGTCCTTAAGCTTGTATTACACCATCACTCATAAATTTGTTTAGGAAGTAGAAGAATGTATTCGGAAAGACTGTGGGTACTTGAAGAGGTTTATAAATCTAGTTACCTAGATGGTTCTTTTTTTCTTTTTAATTTTAATTTTCAACTTTACTTTTACTAACATCTCACAATCAAGACTTAGATGTTGTTTTTGGTTCTGTAACAGAGCTGGTATCGCAGCCACACAACTAACGTTCTGGAGATTGAACATTGAATTCATAAACAGCTTTGTCAGATCAAGTGTTTATTTGCTATTCATTTTATCACACAGTGAGTTGAGTGGCTCTCTCACTTTAGAATGGTACTAGTCATTCAATAGCTTGTAGCCTGAAATTTGTATTATATAATCATTTCTGATCTCCTACGGTTTGATAGTAATACTGTATTTATTTCATTATCCAATGCTCTTTATGTCAATATGCTATTGGTATTTATTAAACTAAATTTCATCAATTTTTCGCATTTAATTCTTAATTTGTATAGTTTCTCATATATTTTGCGGTGTTATAAAAATAAACGGTCAAGTTTGAAACAACTTAGTTAATAAGGCAGACAAGGCATCGCCAAAATCATTGGTTTCCAAACTATAAAAATAGTCATAATTAATAGCACTGCCTTATGTATTAAGTAATTCCAAGTTGATTCTTGAACACTTACCATGTGTATTTGCAGCTGTGATATTCTGAATATTGGAACACAGATTCTTCCATTTAAGAATAATAATAGCACAATGAGCCAATTTCGTCCCAAGTAAACATGGTAAAAGCATTCTAAGCATCTTATTGGTTCATTTATGACTGCATTAGTTCTTGAGTGGAAAATATATTGATTATTTCATTGCGTCTTTCGAATAACGCCAACGTCTATTCATAAAAAAACAAGTCGTATTCCATTTTTCTCATTGCTGTTTTCGTGAGATTGTTCTTTTTTGTTATGCTTCTTATATAAATTCTAAGCTCCTCATATATTTTCTCAAAACTAATATACAATATGATAGGAGCCAGGTTTTAGACCGTGCACACAGACAGTCATTTATATATATCGCCTTTATCTTTTTACCATAATTCATCTTATGGCTGCCTTTTACATTAATTCATAACAAGGGTTTAAAACTGGATCTATAGATTATTGTTTATGTTTGTTGTCTTTGTTCTTTAAAACTAAATTTACGCGAGCTCGTGATGCCGTTTTTATTTGCTTAACTTGACAAATTTAATTTGCATTGTCTCCTGCAACTGGTTTAAAACTGGATATATAGATTATTGTTTATGTTTGTTATCTTTGTTCTTTAAAACTAAATTTACGCGAGCTCGTGATGCCGTTTTTATTTGCTTAACTTGACAAATTTAATTTGCATTGTCTCCTGCAACGGATCTCATCCTGTTATCTAGTAAGCGCTATAGGGCCTATTTCCATGTAATCTAATAATACTGATAGATTTTATTTGACAACAAAAGCGATCTGGCCAGACAATTGAAAAGATCAAGATAAAGTTCATAAGTAGGATTATGTATTGGCGAGTGAGACAGTGACTATCAATTGTTTGTCCTTTCGGGAATGGTAGCATGAACCTTGCCGTGTCTAAAAGGGAAACAGCCATCTTCCCGTTTCATGTGAAGCCTCGAGTTTGATCTAACTGTGCAGTAACTTTTATTGTTAAACGTGTAGTGACGGAATGAGAGCAAACGTGCCGGATGCTAGGGCAAGTTTCGGCTGCTAAAGATAACTTTGGCCACCGGCATCTGGGTAGGTAGTGCTCATCAGTCTTGGTTAGCAGACTATCTAGTAGAAGGAGAACTCTGAATAAAAACCATCCTCACTAGGAATGAGCGACATAGTGTCCTTTTACAGTCCATATATAACCATAAACAATGCGAATTACAATGTTCGCTTCTTATGGTTATATGACAGTGAAACATTAGTCAATTTTTGCTTTTGTATGGCTGTGTATGAATAATGATAACAGTGGGACATTATAACAATGCCTTGTATAGAAAAATAAATTTTGTAAAGACTAGGACAAAATCGACTAGAATGAAATTTTGAGATGAGTCTGGATACCAATTCCTACTGTGAGGTTTAAGGACCTCGGTTGCGAGCATTTAGCGAGCCTTATTTCTGCAACGGTCCCGAGTGAGGTAAACACAGTTGACTTGTGATAAAAAGCGAATATAAATAAGCTCAAAATAGCGAATAGCAAAATCTCGCCGTCTTACGAGAACTCTGTAGACTTGATGAGCGTTTGTATCTGAGTATTGAAATACCGACCAGGCCTAGCGCAATATATGGGAACGGCATCCTCAATTGGTCATCAGAGTCCTCATAGACTGACTTCTTTTAATCCTTTGGCACATCCTTAATGTCTTCCTACTTAAGATCGGCATCCATTATATGCTAAAGTGAAAAGCCTACCGAAATATTTTAATACAGCCCTGGGAAAGTATTCTCAGGATGACATCACATAATCCTCAGTTTATTTAGACTACGATTCGATTCAAACATATTACAGTTAAATAATATTTTTCCTTGCTTTCCTCGGTACAAAAAAGCTGTCAATTTGAATATGTGATACATTTTATGCGTTGAACAATCACTAAGTAAAATTACGAATTTGCAAGTACCAAATATGGAATTGTTGTGCGTTCGAGAAGTAAGATGACGGCTGTATCTGTACACCAAGGCAGCTACAAACTGGATCAAACTACTGAAAACTGAAGCCGAGTAAAAGCAAACAATATAAATCAACAATCATTAATTGTGTGGGTTGTGATGACGGTTATTAAAATCAAGGTTGTGAGCTTCATATAAACACCAATCAATCCCATTATACATACATTTGGCAGTATAAGCTAAGCATTGTATAAGGTAGTAAACACAGTTCGTCCGGTACACCGATTTCGTCTTTTTTGAGAATTCTTCAAGTATTATCCAGAATGTTGCCACAGACGGGGCCTGAACCTGGGCAAATTTGCTTCAATGTGTGATTGTCTACCCACCACTACGCCACCCAGCAGCAAACAACACTTCCATCCAGTAAAACTAGATCATACTTGAGGGGAACTCTTCAGGTACTGGGAATAAATTTACCGCGTGCATGGCTCCAGCCGATTAACATTTGCTTTGGAGTCTATGAGTCTATACACTGCGCCATCTTGTCGCGAATTACACAATCTTTAGTAATACACTAATTTGGTGAAGCTTATTTGGCATCTCTTTAGATCTAAAGTTCCGACTAACCGTCCACTACCTGCCATTATAATGCAGACACCACCCTACGCGGAGAAATGATATTTAATAGAATATTTATAAAAATAAACAATAATTGTTAGTATAATTAAACGAACATTGGTTGCGCGGGCGGGGATAACACTTACTATAAACTATATAAACACCTGCCCAATTAAGTAAATACGTTTTTCAGTATAAACTAAGCATTGTATAATGTAGAAAACGTAATTCATCCAGAAGCCTAGTTTCGTCGTTATTGAGAACTAATCACGTACTGACTAGAAATTGCGGCGTAGTGTGTAGTGTGCGGCAGGGTGGCCCAGTAGTTAGAGCACCAGATTGCGATGCAGACGTGCCCAGGTTCGAGCCCTGTCCGCGGCAAATTTTGGCCTGTACGTGATGAGTTCCCAATAAGAACAAAACCGGTCTACTGAATGAATTCTCTTTTCTAAACTATACATTTCTTATTTTATACTGGAAAATGTGTGTAGAGGTGTTTGTATCAACCCGGGATTGGTAGCATGAACCTTGCCGGGCCATAAAGAGACACAGCCATTATCTCGTTTCATGTGAAGCCTCGAGTTTGGTCCAACTGCTCTGTAACATTTTTTGTTAAATGTATAGGAATGAGAGCAAGCACTCCAGTTGTGAAGAGCAACTTTCG
Organism: Eudiplozoon nipponicum; assembly: GCA_029291075.1. Classification (NCBI taxonomy): domain Eukaryota; kingdom Metazoa; phylum Platyhelminthes; class Monogenea; order Mazocraeidea; family Diplozoidae; genus Eudiplozoon; species Eudiplozoon nipponicum. The sequence goes on from JAQBSW010001801.1 coordinate 27,946, forward strand.
GCTGCTGCAGGAAACATTGGCCACTGACATCTGGGCAGATAGTGCTCATCAGCATTGGTTGGCAGACTATCTAGGAGAAGGAAAACTCTGAATACAAACTATCAATAGGAATGGATGACCTAGTGTTCTTTTACAGTCCACATATAGCGCGAATATTTCACTTTGCCTTAAAGGTCGTTTTTACAATGCATCTGTACGCGCAGTCTTACTTTACGCTAGTGAAACTTGGCCTCTTAGAGTTGATGATTTGAGACGCTTACATGCATTCAATCATCGTTGTTTAAGAAGTATAGCACATGTTGGTTACCAACAACAAATAACTAACGTTGACATCCGTAGACGTATTTTTGGATCCAACAATAAGTGCTCGTCGTTATCAAAACAAATAAGGCTCCATCAACTTCGTTGGCTCGGTCATGTTTTGCGTATGCCCTCATTTCGATTGCCCAGTAGACCTCTGTTCTCTCATCCAGCACCAAATTGGCGTAAGAAACAAGGTGGGCAGATTTTGACATGGCAGAAACAATTGAAGTCACTTAAATCCGAATTGGGTAGTGTAGGATCCACTCGCCTGCTAGGATGGGGTCCTCGTTCGCATCATAGTTCTTGGTTAGAAAACCTTAGCGATATGACATCGAATCGAGCTCAGTGGTGATCTTGTTGCAGATGTCTAGTAGAATCATCTTCGTAACTTTCTTTTCTTAGTAGGGCAAAGTTAGCTGCGAGGTTTGGTTTGTTGATGACGTGATACAGTGAAATTCGCAAGGAAGCTGTATTGCTGATGTCGCTTTGCCCGAATGCTAACTTGGCCATAGTAGTGTTGTGGTGAGGTTTAGTTTGCCTCATTTCTGTGAGTTATCCTGATAAATTTACTCATAGTAGCAAGGTATTCCTTCTCTCTCTCTTTCTCTCGTAAATCTCACTAATAATTTATCTAAATATAACTTATATATATATATATATATATATATATATATAACATTCGTCGTTCCAGAATTAGAGGTCAGGCGGTGGTGGTGGGACTGCCGAACTCAATAACACCGGCGATGCTTTTCTGTCAGACGAGCTCAGGATCATTACCTGTCCTCAGGAAGCACTCATTTGGTATGAATTGCAGCTCAACATTCGGTAAACTGTCATTATGACAAATTTTAGCCCAATGTAAGATTGAGCTAAACCGTTTGCAGTTTCCAGTCGTCCATTTTTGTTTCGACGTAAATCTCACTAATAATTTGTCTACATTCACTTATATACTTTTTTTCACTCCTTATGGTTATATGGCAGTGAAATATTAATCACTTTTGACTTTTGTATGGCTGGACATGATGATGATGATGATGATGATAGTCAAGTTCGCAACCTTGATTATAGTAAATCATTGTTTGTGCGGGTGGTGATAATTATTTAAATCAAGATAGCGAGCTTGATTTTAACGCCTATCGCAGTATACCTATATTTTTTCCGTAAAAGCTTTCCATTGCATCAGGTAGTATAAGCAATTTATCCGGTAGACCGGGCTTGTTCATCCTAGGAGCTCTACAGGTTCTGTCCAAAATTTTGCCGCTGACGAAGCTCGAACCGAGGTACAATAGTTTAGGAGTCAATGGCATTATCCATTGCGCTACATTACAGTGCACTACATATTTAAAAAAAATCTAACTGATGCTTTTGGTTAGCCTTCCTTCCAGATGGAGTGTATGTAGCATCTCCTTAACCTGATTTTCCAGATAGGAACCCACAATCTGTCCATATAGCGCATAACTCGCGCTACCTAGGGATGTGGTATTGAATTTATGACTTTTGCAAATTAGCAATAATGGATTGCGCGGGTGGTGATAAAATTTATTCATATAAATGTTGCATGCTTAATATAAATATCAATCGTTTTTACGTAAATTTCTCAGTGTACACCAAGCGTTGTATAGGGTAGGAAAATAATATCTACTCACAAAAGTGGGCGGTTAATACATTACGAAATGCTTCATATTATCGATGCATTTGATACGGAACATCATGATTTGATATCGCTGGCCATAACTTATTGGCGACATAGAATCTAAATAGGTTAAGTGGATTTGGTTAACACATTACATTCTGGCTTCAAACCCTGCTTGGTTGGGCCTAGTTGTCCTCTCCCGTTTTTCACGAATCCCGTTCAAAACAACAGTGACCACTTCTTAGACAATACAAAAGAAAACTGATGCCAAGATAGTAGGCAATAGTTCTTGCGTCTCATTTCTGTGAATGAACACCATAAGGACGCTGTTTCGTAACAAATTCGAGGAGTCATGTCACTGTTAGCCAAGCAGTTTCCAATTTGTGACGGATTGTTGGGATTTTAGAAGTGCTTAATGAGCTGTTCTTCAACCACTATTGGTACTCATACTCCGTTGAAAGAATTATCACGGCTAACACGTTTTATCTGAGCGTACAATTTGACGAGAGTGTCACGTTTAGACGATGCTTCCAACCTATTAACAACACAAAGCATCTTATACCTTCATCTACTGCATGGTGGACAACAAACTATTTGCTAAGCTTGCGAATTGGGATGTGATCTCGTTTTAGTTTTGTTAACGGTGAGTGGCGTCATATGAGCTGCACTATCTTGGTCACGGTTAATTTATGTCTGCAGACCAACCGCTCAGTGGGGCGCTATTTCCTTATCCAATGCGTGATTTGCGTGAAAGGCGAAAGAGACAAATTGTTACGTTGTGAATTATATTCGATTGAGCAACTATGAAACTGGACAGTATTGAGTCGCTTCGTGTTTTGAGAATGCAGTGCACGTAAGCATCAAATTTCTTGGTTATAATTAAGGCATATTCCGACACAGAATTGTGCTTAATGACAACCTTTATGCATACTTCTGGACGTTTTCCTAGATTTTGATAGCGTAGTCAAGTATAAAGTCAGGTCACGGTAAAAAATCGATAAAATGAAAGCCGTTACGAAGCTATGCGGTCGATGCAGCCCTTTCTTTTAGTTAACTTGGCTTTGGCTCTGTGTTTTGCATATAAATCGATAAAGCACAAGCCATTACGAGGCTATGCGGTCGATGCGGCCCTTTCTTGTAGTTAAAATGGCTTCGGCTCTGTGTTTTTCATGGAAATCGATAAAATCTAAGCCGATACGAGGCTATGCGGTCGATGCGGCCCTTTCTTGTAGTTAGCTTGGCTTTGGCTCTATGTTTTGCATATAAATCGATAAAGCGATAGCCATTACGAGGCTATGCTGTCGATGTTAACCTGCCTTGTATTTAACTTGGCTTCGGCTCTGTGTTTTTCATGGAAATCGATAAATAAAAGCCGTTACGAGGCTATGCGGTCGATGCGGTCCTTTCTTGTAGTTAGCTTGGCTTTGGCTCTGTGTTTTGCATATAAATCGATAAAACAAAAGCCATTACGAGGCTATGCGGTCGATGTTACCCTGCCTTGTAGTTAACTTGGCTTCGGCTCTGTGTTTGTTATGGAAATCGATAAAATCTAGGCCGTTACGAGGCTATGCGGTCGATGCGGCCCTTTCTTGTAGTAAGCTTGGCTTTGGCTCTTTGTTTTGCATATAAATCGATAAAGCGAAAGCCATTACGAGGCTATGCGGTAGATGTTACCCTGCCTTGTAGTTAACTTGGCTTCGGCTCTGTGTTTTTCATGGAAATCGATAAAATAAATGCCATTACGAGGCTATGCGGTCGATGCGGTCCTTTCTTGTAGTTAACTTGGCTTTGGCTCTGTGTTTTGCATGTAAATCGATAAAGCAAATGCCATTACGAGGCTATGTGTTCAAAGTTGTTTATCCATTTTTGTCGTTGATGTTACACATTTAGCTTTTCGGAGTTTGTCTGCACCTTCTTGGTATGACATGTTTATTTCTGTTTTCTTGCTTATTATATTAAATTCCAGTGTTTACTCAGATGCTTTGTTATATTATACTTTAATATTATTGCTTACAGGTGAAGATGACCATATGAATGGACTGTCATACAACTGAAAAACCGGTCAAACACTCTTCGTTGTTGCCGAGACTTGGCTTTCGACGATTCGGATCAGTGCAGGGAAAGACTACTGGCACTAAATCAAGTCAAGTTCAGAAATCCATTTCTGATAATAAGAATGTTAAGCAGACGGGTACCACAGTAAGTTAGCGTATGACCTAACCTTCACCAAACATTTTTACCCAGGGCAGCCTAATTCGTGGATGAATTATATTTATTAGCTGGTACAATTGTGGTGCCTTTGAAATATGTTGTAAAAACTAGACTCTTCTGTATTACGCACTGTGCATTTGGTCTCAAGTTGGTTAATATGAGGAAAGAAGCATAAACCAAGTTTAGCACTGGCACGCGTTTCGAACTTTGTGGTCGCTTATCAGTAGGAGCCGTTTCTACGCCCAGAACCACTAAATTTGGTCAATAACTTTGAATTAAATGGACTTCGCAGTATCCTGAGACTAAGTGTAACCGAAAATATGATTAAAAAGCATTCTGAGTACCTACTATAAAAAAACATAAACAATTTTACGTTGGTTTCTCGCAACCATTTGCTATAATAGACTTGAATCTTTTGATGATACTATAAATACACATCCAAACTGAGGTTTGGGTCTCCAGCGCAATCGGTTATTAAAACTAAACAAAACCAACTGCTTCATTTCACTCTGTTTACAATGTCTCATGTGTAAAGAGTGTGCACATTTGTGGAGTGATCAAGTCCTCCACCACTACGAAACTCTTTACCTATCATATGAGTGACAAAAATGGTATTGACAACTAGTTACAGCTCCCATTTAATTTTTAATTGTCATTAATCGATACTCTGCTCGCTGGCTAGCGAATCTATCCATTGATAGTTTGTTCTCTTGTTAAATTTGAACATCAATGCTACAAGACTCAAATTTGTGTCTTTTCTTCCAGGTAAATCTCATTATTCTTATCAGTTGTGGTTTCTATCATTGGGTGGTGCTGTGTCATGCAATTTTGTCTATTTAATAGTAAATTTATTTGGCAACACAGGCCATCCGACCCAACGATTGAAATTATACGGTACAGTTCAAAAGTAGGGATAGGTAAAGTTGAATGAAATAGGCACTAGCAAAGTGTTTAACGATTAGGCTGATGAGAGTTGTGACAGAGAAGCGCTTTCATCAACTTCGTGGTAGTTTGGTTTGAGAACTAAGAGACTCCATTTGACTAGTTAAGGATCGAATAGATTAAGGCTCATGAAGAGTGGGTTACTGTCGTCGGTTGAACGAATTTGAGACTTTGTTAGAAGACGAAGTAGAACCAGCGTCAGACAGAGGCCGTCGGAATTCTTTGTCGTAATTTTCGAGTTTCTGTAAGGTAGAATTGACTAGGATAAATTAGATGAGATTGAAGCTTGTGAAGAGTCAAAATGTCAGTGTCGTGTGCAGGATTCGCTGATTTAAGTTGAACGAAATTAATTCTGTTGTAATGCAAGGAAGAACCAGATTCACATGTTGACCGTGAGATTTTTAATAAAAATTTTCGAGTTTTTGATAGGTTGCTGATATAAAATGAGGAGAATTAGTAGAGACAATTATGGCAGAGTACTTAATATTTGAATGCAGTACAACATAATTTGTATTGGAGTGTCCAGATGTGAAGTTTAGAGTTTAAGGCGACTTGTCTTATTTGGTGGCTAGGGAAGAAGAAACTTAACGCATAGTTGCTGATTTTAATGGCTTTTTCGACATAATTATTGCTTCGAGGCCGACGTTGAACTGAAAGGTAAGCGAGATCATTATGCAGTTCGAAAGCATAGTCGAGTTGACGAACAATTATGCTAGTTAATTATAGTTTCGTGAACTTTCTCGTTGCACGTTGTTTATGGTTAGGCATAGCGTATGCATAAATAATTATTAACATATAATTGTCAATATGAATTTAACAACTGCTTCAGCTGATGTTATTTTCATCGTGAGTTAGCTACGCGAATTCCTGATTTGGCACAACACAAGCTTTGTGTTGGTGCAACATAATTTTTAATGTTGATGACTAAGGGAAATAGACGGGTTCGTTTTTTTCTCGTTCTCTTCAAAAGGAATGTTCTTTATCTTCATAGACGTAGAAAGTGACGGCTTGACGACCAGCGGACACCAGCTAGTCGTTGCAGCAACGTTGGTAAGAACCTTTCTCGTTCTATTGATATACAGCCATCCTATTTCATGTGAAGCCCCATTTTTGGTTTTATAATTTATTCTACACTTGATGCTAAACGAGATGTTACGGATTGAGAGCAACCGTACCAGATGCTCCGGAAAGACGTTACTCATCAGCCAACTGTGGCCGAGAATGTTCGTCAACTTAAACCGTCTGTCACCACTTGAAATGAAGGAACTTGTGTGTGTATGTGCTTAAAGCCAACACATTATGATAAATGTCAATTAAAATAACGATATCTTGGCTATGCAACAATGCAACACTCGATTTTACATTTAATCTCGTGTTTTCCATTCAAATCCTTTGAAAACACCATGATCCATATAGCATCAGGTATGTTTCTCATCTTCACGTTGTTAAATATAAAAGCTGAATTAGAATGAAATTGTATATCGTGCCGTAATTTTCTACACTAATCACCGTGTTTTACACAGCAAAAACCGGCATTTAACCGGTTAACTTGCACGTGTGTTACAAATGTGGTATGCACTTAGCTGAGATCTTATTTTCTTGTAAGCCAATCTATCTCGCTAGACGTTCACACAGAAGACGGAATTGGAAAATGCATAGGTGTTATTTGAAACAATTTTTGATCTTATGTCGGTATTTATCGTCTATTTGGGAAATATGCTTATTACGCTTCACGATTCTTAAACTGTTTCGTTTCCAATTCTCGAATAGCCTAGCGTTGATATGGTGGATCTTCGCCATCAGCTGGAGCTAACACTGAGCTACTTGGAGAGTCTGATTCGACAGCCGATACAGGAGAACTCGCGCATTCACCTTGTTGGACAAATGCGCCAATGCGCGCGATTGGTTCGCGATTTGGTAGCGCAAAGCACAGCCTGCTGCCAGCCTCGTGAACTGAAGTCGCCAATTGGGCTTGGTGTAGCTGCCCCAGTTCCTTTGCCACGCCCTTTGACGTTGAACACGAGACCAGGTGCTTATTTGCGTATTATTTACTGTAAAAAAATACCCAAGACTTGATGGTATTTTCATAGTAATATGAATTATATTAAGGCGTGCATTCCAAATGAATAACAGTCTTTTCTTGGTCTGCCTAGAACAGTCGTCTAACAAATTGACCGACATGCGAATTTCGCAACTACCCATATTTTAGTGCATTAAAACGATTAAGCCATGTTAAATAAATTCTTTAATTTATTAATAAAATTACATGTTAGTACAATTATTTTGCTCTGTTTATACACCAGCTGATTGGGTGTTCCTTCGTTTACTAATGATAGCAATAAAGGCGTAATGATCTAATGGTGTGAGCGTGAAAACATTTGTCTCAGCGCCTCATTCTGCAAATGGCGTGGTTAGTGATGAAATGAGTTCGTGCTTCTTGTTACACGATTGGCATTAAGACTTGTACTTCTGTAGAATGGAAGAAGACTTTTTGTCTCTTGAAGAACCGATAAGCTCTTGTTGTCGTTAGCCTCCCTGTAGAACTATTCGAGCAAGTAGGAATGGAGGTTTCGAATCACTGGCACGAGCATACTGCCGTGGTTTGGCAGCAGGAATCTGTCCCAACTAATTTGAAGAGTACCGTCGTGGTACCAATTCATAAGAAATCAGCACAAGCGCTCGAACGAACCGTCGGAGTATCAATCATCTTTGTTATAACAAAGTTACTCGGTGTTTTTATTTTCTGTGAAACCCGTGAAGTACAAGAGAAACGTCTGAGCCTACTCAGACAACGTGCACACGTTTTTATGCTTTTAGATACTATTTGTTGCGGAGAACTACTATATATGCCTTTGTTTATTAGACGTTGCGCACCTAGCAACAAATTAGTTCAGTTGTGACCAGAAGGATAAACCAAAGGCAGCATCAACGGAAAGTATTATCTCATGCACATTCGTTTCGTGCTTACTGGCGACTCATCAGTAGGAGCCGGTCTGGTCACAACTGAACTAATTTGTTACTAGGTTCGCAAAACCTAATACATACTTGCATATATATTAGTTCTTCGCAACAAACAGTATTTGACTGTAATATATTGAATTGAATGATGTCCTGCTTACCGCGAAATGTGATAACTGATATCGATGAAGGCCAGAGTGTATGGTTTAACTGGAGTAACAGGTGTTCGGAAGTTGTTGTACATTCTCAATTTGCGTTGAAAGCTAGCATAAGGTTATATCCATCAGGTTGGTATCATGTACCGACTCGGAAACCAGTGTTAGTATCCGGTACTCATCGATTTCAAAAAAGGTATCAGTTACTAACACAATGGCCATAGTGTTGGTATCCTTTACAGACTCGGCATATATATTATATAGTGTGAGTTAGCATTGAAGTCGTATTGTCGTTGACTTCAGATTATGTTAGCTTCACTATTACAGGTTTACACATTCGTCTGGGAGATTGTACCGTCCTATTATTCCACATTCTTCTACCGAATATATGGTGGTTAAAGGGCGTAATACCGGCTCCTACTGATGAGTCGCCAGTAAGCACGAAACGAATGTGCATGAGATTATACTTTCCGTTCATGCTGCCTTTGGTATATCCTTCTGGTCACAACTAGACTAATTTGTTACTAGGTTATAAGAGCCTGAGCCATACTTATATACCAACCTTGTTGGTGCAAAATAAGACAGATATTACACACAATCTAATTAACCACCGCATATATATACTGTATATATATATATATATATATATATATATATATTCTTTTGGAATGCGAGCCTAAATAAAATTCATAATATCCTTTCCATGTGCAAAAATAAAAAGAAATTTATCAGATACAAGAACCGTTTCTTTCGTATTTTCTTTTCAAGTATCTGCAAATAACAATATCTTTATATTTAAATTGAAAGGCACAAAAAGATATAAAAATGTAAACATGAAGAGAGTGTGAAATAAGATAAGCGACCAATTAATTGAGCTGGAGGTGACGCGCACAATTGATTGGTTGTTTCCCTTATTTTACACTCTCCATGTTTACATTTTTCTACCTAGTTTTGCCTTTTAGCTTATATATAAAGAGATGTTCATTTGTAGATACGTGAGAAGCCACGAAAAAGAAGTGATTCTATCGATAAAGTATATATTTACACACCGAGGATACTATGAATCTCTCTCTCTATATATATATATATATATATATATATATACTCTCTATACATCCATGTGTGTTTTCAACGTGGACTTTTCATCTATCCTAACATAACTTCTTTGTTTTTTGTTCTGTTTATCTCTTCAGTAAATTCAGTTGAATAAATGGAGCGAGAGCGCTAATGTGTAATTTTAAATGTTTTATTTAAATTCATATCGGTTAATTAATTTTTTTGCATCTGTGGGAAACATATTTGTGCGTAGTTTGTATATTGACTGCTTCCTTTATTTAAACAAAATTAAATATTGTTTCATATTTTCCAGTATTCAAGCGATAGGACGGGACAAAAGCGTTACTGTAAAATTTAAAGCGCGTCTTATAAAGTTTAAATAGGGTAGTAAGTGTTTTGTGTATTTGACGACAAACTATCCTATAATATTTGCTATTAAATGTGATAAAGTTTGCAACTACTATTTTCATGTCGGCTGCTTTGATCGTAATTCATTCTCCGGTGTTCAATTCCCGAAACTGTGGATTAAGGACTTTGAAATAAAAGTATGTTCATTGAAAATTTCGTTTTCGTGTTCATGCTTTTCTAAATCGTAGACACTGATTCCCTCGGAAGTTTGTCACTCACTTGTGTTAATGAGGTGAATAAACTATCAGCTCGAGGGGAGACAACAACCTCTCCATCTGAATGGGGACGACGTATGATGCAGAATGACAAAAGAGGTGCGTCTGAGGGCCCAGCGAATGATGAAATCAAACCGAAACATTCCTCTCTACTTCCAGCCGTTAGTTTCTCTGGTGTGGCGAATATAAATGGTGCCATTCGCCCAAATGCAAGGCGCAACGTCTCCTTTTGTGTTGGCGCTGAGTAAGTGCGATTGTAACTTTTTGTTTACAATTTTCGAGAGTTTTTGCATTCGATATATTAAATGAATAATCCCATTTCTAAAAATCTGTCAAAACGAGCAAAACACATTCCCGCTAGCTTTTGAACCATGTTCTTGATATTTCGGGAATAGTGATTGGTTTATTGAGCTATATTTTATAACATTCCCAAAAGTTTTTATTCAAACTAAATTTGTGGAATCATTTAATCCTATAAATCAAGGTTGCCAGCTTGATGTAGACACAAATCCCATTGTATTCAACCAGTCGTCGAACAACATGACAAAACTACCGCCAGCCGCAACGCACTGACGCGTTTCGACCTTCCTTGATCATCATCAGAGTACGACGGCAAACTGACTATCGAGGATCAAACCGCATTGAATTTATGTATGGAAAGCAAAATTAGATATGCGGCTCTCACCTCTAGCAGTCTCGCAGACATTGTACGTGACTGGAAGTGTCGGCTGCACAATTTCTATGCAGTCACGAACATTAACTGTTTGTAGCTTTCGCTATATATATAATGTCCATGCCTTTTAATATTACACACTCACCAACTAGCCAAAACAAGAAACAGAAGTAAAAGCGAGTCAGATTTGTTACCACTAGCATAATCAATTGAAAACCCAAAATGTATATAAATGTATGATTGTATAAGAGATGATTAGTATTCACGAAATAAATGGCCTCTATCCACTTTGTTATTAATGTGTTCTTTCTTCCTATTTAGACATATATATATATATATATATATATATATATATATATATATATGAATATATAAATCCTATGTGAGCATTGCTGTGTGTATGTGTGATTAGAGGCGATGAGGATGGTACGGGAAATATCGTACCGAAACGTTGACAGTCAGCGAAGGTTAGATCGTGCCTCATTTCCAGTGGTTAGTGTGAACGATGTTGATGCCTTCGGAAGTCAGGGATGAATCCGCACCCAGCCTAAACGAAGACAAACTCGATGCGTACTTGGAAATGGGGGCATCAATCGGATCTTTGCGAAACGGATAGGGCAAAGCGACAACCCGCGAACGCAAATCGCGGAGAGTCAACATTTGACGCTAGCACTGCGCAGCCATTCAAGAGATATCTGACAAACATTTTTTAACATTTTAGTCAAGTTCGCATTATGTACTTCTAACTCTGTCAGTAGTCTGAGATGCATGTTTCACATAGTGGATTCGTACGTAGTTTCGGAGATCCGAACTAATGCAGGCGACCAAGCGAATACTTATTTAAAGTTTTCCAACCTCCAATCACGACGGCATATTTCATCGCTTGAAGGTTTATCGGACGATCGTGTCTGTCAATTTGCCATGTCCTATTGTGTGAATTATTTGGAATAAACTTATTCCATCTCATCAGCGTTTCCACTCTCCATAGATACAATATCGGCTTTTAGACTTTATTTAAACTTTTACCTAATACAAAAATGAATATTATCATAAGCCGAATTAGCTTGAGCTTGCGTCTATTCTTGAGATTGTCTGCAGAATTATCATAGACTTGGCGGCTAGTTGTGCAGACCTGTGCAATGCCAACAGCCATTTCAACTATAGAAACACGTCTATTTGGATGTCTGCGTTGGGCACAATGCTTCCAAAATTTTCTCGTCTTTTAAGGCTTATTATTAGTTGTCAGTCTGACAAAGACGAGTGCAAGCCTACAGCTGGTAATTGCGCAATCTGAACTGATGTGTCCTACAACGAACGACAGTCCTGTACATAACCACGATATTTCTAATTAATTTCTACTTTATCTATTTTAGTACAAAGTTTTACGCGATCTGGAGAGTGTCATGTGATACGAGACCTTTTACTACGTGTGAAGCTTTGATTGATCGAGTTTAGTTTATGCTTTCTGAAGATATCCAAAAGATGTACACCATTCTCTTTGCGCGTTGAGCTGAAATTGTATATGTCATCTAAATGACATTTTGCGTCATTTCAGCACCTCACGTGAGCACTCATGTCGTTCATAACCTGCGCGACAGCTCACGCTACCTTAATACGCATACTTATGTGTGGGCTGTGAAAGAACACGAGTTCTTCCATTCCTAATGGGCACCTAGACAACACAGAGGAATACGTCGCCTACATCTCAGTACATAAAATAAATTAGGCGAAGTTGGCCATAAGGTGAGATGATTTCCGAAGCCAATATCTTATGAAGCGATTTTACCAAATCGCTTCATAGCACGACCACACCTTGCAGTGTTCTCTGCTGCCAAACGAATAAGCGACTACGAAAAAATCGACTCCACACTAATAAAATCGTCACTGAGCACAGTTCGACGCTGTGTCGCACAGGGTTCCTGGCCTACAAATGTGATGAGCATTCAGATCCCAGCGTCGAAGTTGATCTACTACTATGCAGCCTTACATGTTTGTGACTCACTTCAGTATGTCCACACATCACTCCACATTCATTTGGCATTTGGCGCCAATCTGGCGCTGGCTTACATGTGAGCGGCCTAGTGGGCGGTCAGGCACTGGGCAGGCGTAATAGGGGACCGACCCAATGCGATGGCCGGAGTCTTATTTCCTCTTCTACCAAGGAGCACTTATTGTTGAATTTGTTTGCATAGTTGTGCTGCCCAGCTCCCACTGAATGGTGCCAGATCGCAATACCTTAACTGGTTTTCGGCTCAGGTAGTCCTGTCTCCGGTGCATTGCTTTGTTCAGTTTAGTCAATGCTGATGGAAGCGTATATTTTCTGATTTTCCGCTACAATGTTTAGCTAAAATTCTTTTCTTCATATCGGGTTTTAAAAATTTATTTAATTCACACATGTGATTTATTGCAGATGTGATCCAGTTTTTCCTGTTTTCGTGTTTGCATTGAACGAAGGTTGACTCCTCTGCAGAGACTTGAGCGCTTCGAGGCGCTGCATCTTTGTTTCACCAGTTGGCTTCTTGAATTGCTGCAGTTTAATCTGCCCAGAGAGAATTTGCACGATATGAAATTCGTAAGTGAAATAAATTTCAGCGACTCGAGCTCCGGTAAGGCGGATTCCAGCACTAACCATGGAGGTGGGTCTGGTGATGTTCTACGTCAGAATCAGCAGTCGCAGCAGCAACCTTCGCAGACTCATCGACGTGGCATTTTCAGTGGCTTGTTGTCTTCTAACAACAACACCTCGTCTTCCACTGCGGCGACAAATCAACACAAGCACCGCTCACTTTACATCAAGGACTCACCGGTGAGTGGATGACATGATAATGGTTTTGATCCTCCAAGTTGTTGGGAGAAGTCTCTCTAGGAGCACATGTAGTCTTTACAACATTTTATTCTCTGTCGCTACAGCTTTCGTAGCAGTTTTGTCACCTAATCTTGTCAGTGTTTCTTATTTCTGTGGAAAGCAGTTTGAAATTAAACCTGAATTATATTTACTAATTTTCTGCATTTTACTGTGCGTAAAGTGAATTGTTAATGCGGAATGAAGATCGATTGACTTTAAATGTAAACATTTAACAGCTTCCTCACACTCGCACAGTATCCGCACACTAGGCAAATTGGTTTTTATTTCATGTAGAGACTTCTTTTGATTGTTCAACTATTGAGAGAATGTTTGCAGCTGAGAGCATCCGAAATGCGTGGCTCATTGTTAAATCTCGCATTTTAAAAATCATATAAATCTACTCGGAATTGTATGTGAATTTCGCAGTTATGAGCTGCGTTTTCGCGTACCACCCGTGTTGCTTGAAAATCCTTTTGACTAGCTTTTATAAGAATCTGCCGATACTACTTGCATAGCGCTCTGGGCGATTATTGCATGTACAAATGATGACAAGTTTGGATCGTTCGATTTCTGAGTGTCAATCATTTTCCTCTACATTTGGCATGTGCTAATGATCACCAGTTCAAGCCCAACTAACCGTAGGCTATACAATTGAAGAATCATCGATTGTGCGGGTGGTGGTAACAATTATTTAAATCAGATTTGCCGGCTAAAGTAAGCACCAATCCCATTACGTTTAGCCAGTCGTCGAACAACAAAGCAAAACTACCGCCTGTCGCACGTACTAAAGAAGAAAGTGATGGATTTGTTTCTCGTTGTTTTGATCAAAAATAAGCAGTGGTGGGATTCGAACCAACGCGCTTTCGGACCAATGCCTTGAACCGGCGCCTTAGGCCATTCGCCCACACCACCTTAATCATAGGCTGTCCTGAATACCGATGTTACCTCGGCACTATTTACTCCAGTCAAGGCTGGGTTGTCATTGATTCCATAATCCTCGCAGTTTTGCTTCGCTTCATGAAGAGAGTTGTTTATTTGTTTTTGATTTATTGCTTCTATTTATGTATCTTGTGATTTTCAAAGGATAGCCTATCACAAGCCTATCTTGTTTGAAGTTGCCTACATTTATCTTATATTTTGTGAGAATTTAGTCCTACACATTCTGGAGTCGATACACGTATCATTCCAGTGTGAAATAAAGACAGATAGGATGGAGCAGAATTTGCTCTGATGTAAGATACCTCTCGCAGTACATGGACTGAGTCTTCTATAATAAGAACGCGAGATTGCACCGTTCAACAGTTCCACATTACTTGACCAAACACATAGGGCGTAGTACCGGCTCCTGCTGACGAGTCGCTGTAGGCACGAAACGAATGTGCACCCGAGACGAATGCGTGTCTAACCGAATGTTAGAAGCTGGTTGATTCGACACTGCGAATGTGAAGCCATTGGCTCATAAACGTTCTGTACAGCGCGTTTCTGTTGCAGGCATGTGACATGTAATGCATTTTACGCGTAACCTTTCAAACGACCTTGTACGCTTGCGTGGTGCTTCTGTGAAGCGACTATTTGTGTAAAAGTCCGTCTAATTAATATTGGTGCACGATTTTAAAGTTTAATCTAAAGACATCCTCGAAAAAGAGGAACAGCACGCTAACTCTCATAACGAATTTGTCTCTACATGACTGGAAATGACTTGAAAATTCCAATATGTGACATTTAAAATATTTACGCGTTTCTGCCGTCTGTTAGACAGACAGACAGACGGTCATTGCACATGTTACGAAATGAAAGATGAAAGGAGAGAAAAAGAAAAATGTTTTACATTCTTTTCTGTTTGCTGGGCTTTTTCTTAGACGAAATATTTTGTAGGATAATGATTATTGTTTTGAGTATTTATCCCCTGTAATGAAGTATTCATACTTAATTTCATATTTGTCAGGGACACAGGTCATGGCAATGTCTCGTTGAGTTAACGCACCGACTGGCGCAAAGATACTCAGGATTGATTCTGTTTCAACTTGTATCCCAGACTGTGCCTGTATATCCTAGGTATAAATTCCAGAAAAATAAATCAATACTCTTATCTCTATTTATCGTAGTCCGACACTGTTAGCAGTAACTGAATTGTGCCCAGGGTGTTGAGAAATAAAATACAGCAATAAGTTGGACGTGTCGCTAATTGGTCTCATTTGTTTTTGATTTCGATAAATCCCATATTTGCAACACGACCTACGATGAGACTTCAGAGCAACCAACTGTGTAAATAAACGGCTCAAGCTTATAATTCGTAATGTTAGACATTTTTATAGCTCAGGGTTGCTGAATCAACTTCAGTATATTGGATGCATTATTCAGACGAGAGATAACATTTTACATTTAAGTACAGTTCCAGCTCACTATAAGTTTGTTAGTTACAAGTGTGATGGGTAATTCATCTTTGTATTTGCATCGTTACTTCAAATGCTTTTGATAATTCTGATTAATTGGCTTACCTTTGCTTAAATAAACTTATATTGGCTGAGCAGATAATAGTTGGCACCATTAGAGAACAGCGTCATATCTTTTTTGACATTTTTTTGACAGCCAGCGAGTAATTGTGTACTCTATGGTACTCTTATCAGCCAGATAGAAGAACGTAAACATGGAGTTAGTCTGAATTAAGGCAGCAACCAGTCAACTGCGTTCATCACCTCCAGTTCAAGCTCAATGCCCGAACATGCTTCTTCTGCTTGCGTAAATCCGGCAGCAATTTGTTTTTCCACAGAGCTTCGTATGTGTCTACCTCATTTCTGTTATTGCACTTATTAATCATCTGAAATGCTACGTCTGCAGAACACGCGTATGATGTTTCAACGATGTTTTTCGCTATTGCAGACGCGCATTCACCGTTTGATTTAAAAGAGGCGTTTAAGTTACAATGTTCTCTCATTCGAATAATTAATAGTTTGGCAGATCGACCTACGTAAGATGATCGACAACTTGCGCATTTATATTGGTAAATAATATTTGATGTCAACATTAACGGCTGTTTCTCATTAATAGCTGCTAAAGGCAAGTGTATTACCTTAAATAACACTTGTTGTTTAAGTGCATTAAATGTGCGTGTTAATACCGCTTCAACTTTCTTTTGTTCTATTCAGGAAACTGCATCCCCCTTAAATTGGATGTTCAGGTACACGGCCACCATTCCTGCTCCTAAATACGCCGGTTCCTTTTGATTTCTTCATTTGATAATCGGCTGGATAAATTGTCTAGGATAGCGACAATGTATTAGATTGCTTGAAGCAAACACCAATCTCATTGTATTTAACCAGTCTTCAGACAACATAGCAAAACTACCGCCAGTCGCAATGCACTGACGCGTTTCGACCTTCCATGATCATCATCAGATTACGACGACAAACTGACTAGTTTTTCTATGCCGTTAAATACAATGGAATTGGTGTTTACTTTAAGCTCGCAAACTTGATTTAAATAACTGCTACCACCACCCGCGCAATCAATTATTGATTAAATGTATTAGATAGCCTGCTTTTGTAGTAAATTCGACATCTTTCGAATCTGGGTTAGCAAATTTGTCAATTATTTCAAACCGTCTTAATGGATAGATGACGCTAATTAAAAAAATGATAAAGAACGTATTGAATGGAAATACGAATTCACGCGTCTGGAAGTCATATCAGATTAAATAGACAACATTGAGTGGAAAGTAATAAATAAAATTGATATATTAACCCATCTAGATACTGTTTGTTGCGGAGAGCTAATATATATGCAAGTATGTTTTAGGTGTTTCGAACCTAGTAACAAATTAGTTCAGTTGTGACCAGAAGGCTAAACCAAAGGCAGCATAAACGGAAAGTATAATCTCACGTGCACATTCATTTCCTGCTTACTGGCGACTCATCAGTAGGAGCCGGTATTACGCCCTTTAACCACTATATATTTGGTAGAAGAATGTGGAATAATAGGACGGTACAATCTCCTAGACGAATGTGTAAACCTGTAATAGTGAAGCTAACATAATCTAAGTCAACGACAATACGACTTCAATGCTAACTCACACTATATAATATATATACCGAGTCTGTAAAGTATACTAACACTATGGCTATTGTGTTAGTAACCGATACCAACATTATTGTTGTACGATAATCCGGCAATGTTTTTTATGTTTGTCCCCACATCTTTCTACGAAGGGCGGTTTATTTGAATTGACTTCTTCATGGGAGTTAATAGGTAGTCATTCTGGCCGTATTGGGTTAGCTGTTACAACGCGAGAATGGGAAGTCATAGTGTGGGGACGAGTCTGCAATGGGAGGATGAAACAGCATGTGGTGGCTCTCCAAGCATCGGCCTCTACAACTCACACTGCGCGTTTCATCGGTACCCACACTAAGTGGCTTCCAGTGTTTTATCTGTTCTCAGTGGGTGACACTTCGATTCGTCCGATCGTTTTCATCGATGCGTCTACTTCTTTGCCTGCAGAGTTAAGCTGTTTTTCTAATTAAGAATAGAATGTTAAATGCCCTAAACACTACCGCCAAGTGTGAGACACACATTGAGGTTTCCATGTTCACGTGTAGCGTGCTTTTTCTTATCGTGTATTTTTGCCTGCCTGTTAATATCTGTAGGTAATCAAAACAACGGAAGCACCGACTGATAATTTTGATATTCCGAACGGAATGATTGACAGCATTCAGGGCGCGCCGACAATGTGCGGCCGTAAAATGGCCATAATTAGTTGTGTATCGGTGTGTGCGTCCAGCTCCTACCCGGATAGTCCAATGCCTCCAGTCCCCGGCGTGGATGGAGAAAGTGTGCCAGAGCCGCAGCTGAAAGATGTTTCTGATCAGACTTTAGCGAATGATGCGACTACACCGGGAGACAATTCCTTAGCTCTTAAGCAGACAGCGGCTGAACTCGACGCCCGATTGTCCGATGCTATTACAGCTGGCAGCTCTCCGATGCACGCCGACAGGTTAGCATTTCTACCTAAGTTGGTGTTGTAAAATTTGGCAATTTAAGGGGAGTTTTCTGCATCCTGCAATTTCGGCGAAGCTATACATGTTGTTACTGTTCTGTTTGAACTTTGTTGTCCTGCTTAAACGTTTTGTTTCTATATAAATGAAGATTTTGCAACACGGAAGTGGAAATTAGTAGAGAATGCATTTTAGAGGCCATAAAAATAGACAGTAGATTTTCGTCTAAATAGAGTTTGAGTGTCAAGACTGCATGTGTAAAGCGGATTGTTGGAGAAAGGCAATTTTCAGCGAGCACAACTGCCATATCTGCCTTGTGGCATCACGCATGACTCGCCTTTTGTAGCATGACAGTGCATAAACGGCCATGCGAGTGTTATGTGGTTAGCGTGAACAGAATGTCTGGTTCCAATGAAATGAGTGCTTTTCTCTTACTTTCCATTTGCCGATAGGAGTCGGCACTCCGTCTAGAACCCACTAGATATTCGATACGCATGTACGACCACTGAACGATGCGAACCTCTTCTTGAAGCAGAGTAGTAAAGGCAACTAATTGCCAAGTCTTCAGCATAGCGATTTCAAAGCCTAGTTATTGTATGTAATATGCACCGAATCTGCAAAGGATGCCTACGCTGTGATTATTGAGCTAGGCTTACCTGCGTCGAAGTTGATAATTTGAACCATTCTGAACGCGTACTACGCAAACAGAATTCTAAAACTGGAAATATTTGCGTTAAATGTATTTTGTGCATGTTTACCGCCATCTGTTTGCCAAACACACACACTGTGGAAAATACACGACTCCATCGCTGCAAAACGTTTCGCCTGAAAGTGTGCCTCAATGTTCCATCTCCGGAGTTGTCCTTTCCTTTTTCTTCGCCGATATTTCGTTCTCCCTTGTGCATATCAAATCAACACAGAAAAACAAACCATCGAGGTTTTTGTTATCTGATCATTGACGCAGTATTAATCAGTCAGAAACTTCTCATTAAAGTTTCCCATTTAAAATAGCAAAATTGTTTACCTGTAAGAAAGTGCTGTAAGCTGTACAATAGTAGTCGCGTCGATGCATAGAATAGGTGGTACGTTGTTTGCGAATGTGTGTGCGTACGCGTCCATGAAACATTGTTTTGAAGTCGGTAACCGGTAATGTACCTGTGTCACGATGTATCGCCCAGCTGATGCAGGCGACTGTTTTTTGTCCACACCACGCACATCTTGTTGCTGCTAAATTCACATCTGTAAATGACAGGCGATTGGCATAATGGCGAAGGTTCGAGAAAGTTACTCTAACTTTTGCTATTCTCAATCTCACCACTTCAGACATATTGCCTGAGCTATTGATAGAGGTCCCAAGATAAGTAAACCTGTCAACTATGTCTAGACCTTCTTTTTGCAGTCGCAGCATTGCAGTGAGTGATGGATGATTCTGTAAATGTATCCTAACTTTAGAGGGTGCGAATTTCATACAAAGAGACGGAACAATGTCTGCTAATCTATTCAATATGGCCTGGGCAGCATCTCGATCGTCGAATAATAGTACAATATCGTCTGCATAATCACGATCGACTAGTTTGATTTGTTTATGACGTGATACAGTGAAATCCGCAAGGAAGATGTACAGCCGATGTTGCCTTGCCCTATTGTAACAGTATAATGAATTATTTGTGGTGTTTGGTATGCCTCACTTCTGTGAGTTATCTTGATAAATATACTCATAGTAACTAGGTACTATTTCTGTCTCTCTCTCTAACTGTCGTAAATGTCACTAATAGTTTGTGTCTAAATTATTATTTTTGTCGTTATTTATATATTTTTTACCGCTTCTTATGGTTATATGGCAGTGAAACATGAAGTACTTTTGGCTTTTTCTGGCTGTGCATGAGGATGATGATAAATTTAGCATTTTGATCCTTTAAGTGAAATTTAAATTTTGCATGCGTAATATTGGCTTGTGTTACTTGATTTAACATTATTATGATGAATGTTGCCGGATATTCACCTCGACATAGCAAATACAAATAAAACCTTCCATTACCACTGTCTACTGAATTCTGCAAGGCGCTTTGATTATCCATTTTTCTGGAGCACCTTTTTTTGTTCGCGTAGCAGTTTTCCGTTCTAGCCACGGTCGTGACAAATTCTGACATGTACTTGACGAGTTCCAAATAAGGACGACACCGGTCTACTTGATCGACTGTCTCCGATACCTTAGTCATACTGGCAAAAAGAGCACACATATTGAAAGGCAAAACAAGATAGAAAAATGTAAACAGAGAGAGAGAGAGAGAGAGAGAGAGAGAGAGAGATAAGAGCACAACTAAGCATAGATGCAACAATGAATGTTTCTTTTCTTCTACTTTTGTCATTGCATCTGGCAGACCCACTGGGCTTGCGATTGTCGAGGCTGTGGTGAGCGAATCTCCTGCTCCTGGCCTTCTGATGACAGCTTCCACTTTGTCGGAGCAATTTCGTGAAATGCTGATGTCAGGGGAAGCGAGCGGTGTTTTAACACCCGAAAGCCACCACGGAGGTCGGGAAATGGCGTTGGCCGAGTTGAGGCTGCGTGGTGAGACGTACGTTGAAGAGTTGGCCGGTGTGGCAAGAGTAAGTTCGCATGACAAAATTTTGCAGCTGTCTGGCAGACTGGCTTTAGCAAATCCATCTGCTAGCATTAAAATCATATTTTGCTCAAATTCACTCTCTCTTGGCATCTAGCTGAAACTAATAAATGGATTCATAAAGGATTTTACGCGTTTAGCTTTGGCCGGTTTATATTTCACTTTTGGCTTTTAACAAGCGATCTGACTTCTACATTAAATCAAGTTCGCGAGCTTAAAATAAACACCAATCTCGTTGCATTTAATCAGTCGAAGACCAGCAAAACTGCTGTCGGTTCTTTGAGCATATGCTTTTTACTGAAAATGATAATCTATAACTTGTTCAATTGTCTTGAATCCAGGTAATGCCCACGACTTGTCAAAATGTTTGTGCTTTACGTCTCAAATTGACAAACACCATCTTAACTCCAGCGGAGATTCAGGGCGCTCGCGCCGTGCATTTCATAAGAGCTTCGATCTTAACAACAGAGTAAACCTGGCTTTTCCTCTGGACCTCGATTTTCGCTTTATTCTTTCAGATTGGTGCTCAATAATAGAGCCCGATTACTAGAAAACTGGTCGAACTTTGAAGCAGTTCGAGTCATCCTCTTGATTTTCTTAAGTAGACAATTGGACAGGATGCGTGTGTGGACTCTTGAAAAAGTTCCTCAACAGTCGCCATCCTGCTTCCTAAATGAGTTAGGGCAGAAATGTCACGCCGATGAGCGGCCAGGTAGAATGGGGAGGTTTTAAAATTTATTTCTTCTTAGGTTTTCTTGTTATCAGCTGATAATAACCTAAATCCAACAGATTGACGGCCTTGTATAACCAAGAGGCAGTTAGGTAGCGACAGGTGAGGTCGATTAATTTCTATGATTTGGTGAGGAGGAGGTGGCGACAGATTCACTAGTTTCATGGAGAGCTAGATGTGGGTGAAAGCCAACGCTATCTTCTTTGTGTTAGAGGGAAAGAAAGGTCTGCACGCGCACTGAATGCATTTACCTGCCTTTCAAAGTTCGGTGGGGGGGAGGGAGGAGGTTAGGGTTAGGTTAGCAATTGGTCTTCGTCATCCTATTGAGTGTTCAATGTCCATAGGCATGATTTATCTATTAGTTCAAACTAGTTCGTTAAAAAGGAGTTCAATTGTAAGGACATGCAATTGTCAAGGTGATGCTTAGTTCCGCAAGTGTCATTCAAATTCAACGTGTGTTGACAACAAGCTGTTGTGCGTATAGGAGAAACCAGTCACTACAGCACTAACAATGGAACAGACGACTGCCTTTTAAAACTCTGCTGTACACCACATATTCCGCAGAACCACGAACCACACAAACTCTGCACAATTTTAACGCAAATTGAGCAGTCTCTCATCGCGAATAGACAGAGGCAACATGCGCACTCAGCGAGCACAACAAGTCCCGTCTGTTACCAAGTGTAGTATTAGCGACAAACGTGGAAAAAACAAATTCATACATGAAAAATAACAGTGAACAAACAGATACCCCGCGAAGCAAGGAAAGACTACGGATTTGGCGCGAAACAAAAGCTGTAGAATTATGAACAAAACGAACAATAATAAACATATAGACGAGAATAAATCTTGCAAACGCACCTCGAGCGCACGGTATGCCAAGCCCTCATGGGCAACGTTTTGACACTAAACAGAAGGCCAGCTGTCAGGCAACCGGAAAACGAGCAACAAACAGGCACCTCGGATTGCTCGCCAATGCAACTCCGAAACTGAACACGCACGTTACTGATTTTATACAGTGTCCACACGCTTTCATTCATTCGTTTAGAAACACGTGTTTACTCAGAGTGCAATTTTTATGTTTTGATGTTTGTAGACTTAATTTAAATCATTTAGCAAATGATAAATAAAATACTTCTAATGAAATTAGCATTCATCTATTGAATGTGTGTTTTTCACTTTATAATTAATGATTTCCATACTCGGGGAGACTACTAGAGATTAATATATATATATATATATATATATATATATATGATAAGAAGAAGAAGCATATATATGGTATCTGGGTTTGTATGCGTTTTTGTGTGCTGTTATTCGTGTTTGCTGCTCAAATTCATATGCACATGACTTATCGAATCCAAATCAGTCACTTTCTGTTTTCAGGTGACTAATCCAACGCGTATTGATTCACTGACGCACTTAAATTGCTGCTAATAGTTCGGCTATTAAGAATGAATTCCCAATGCGATTAGCGCAGCGTCGTTGCATAAATTAAAGTAAACATAAAGTTGTAAGTTTTGGTGTAGTGAAACGGTGAATTACAAAAGTTAATTGACTTCATTAAAATTGAGCTGTGTAAAACGTGTAGGTTTAATGAAACAAAATTAATCTGGGTAAAATGATTAAGTTATTGGATAAAATATATATGTACTTAAGGTGAGAGCTCTAGAGGTAGTAAGAGAGGAAGGCAGAGGCTGAGAGGAAAGGGAGGAGAGAGTAAGTTATAAGATTGAATAAAAGAGAAGTGTGTGTGTGTGTGTGAGAGAGAGAGAGAAAGAGTAAAAATGAGGTCAATTTAGAGGGATGCAAAAAGTAAGGGAGGGAGGTAAAGATTGGGATAGGTAGGGAGCAAAAGAACGGAGTGGGGATTAGATTAGGAAAATAGTAGAGGGAGAAGAGAAAAGGTCAAATTAGAGAAGCAAGGAACAAAAGAGAGGAAGATAGAGAGTATTGGAGGGTGTAAGAAGGGAAAGACAGTTGTAGGAAATGCAAAAGTGGTGTAAACCGTGATAAAATTAGCGGAGAGATCTAAAGAGGTAGAGGAAGGTAGTATGTAAACGAAAGGAGTATGGAGTGAGAGAAGGACGTCGGGATTGAAATAGATTAAACGAGAACGAAGAAGGGCGAGAGAAAAATGGAAACTGTAATTAAGCGAATATGTGTATGGTAACTGCGTTGAATTACCGATTGCAAGTGATGAATTACATATTAATGTTGAAAAAACAAGAGAACTAGTATAAATTTGATATCATAGTATCAAAATAATAAATTAAAGGAAGTAAGGAAGTTTTAACAAAAAAATGAGTAATTTGAATATATTTCTTGTGGATCGAAATTGGAAGCCAAACTCTTGAAGAAGACGAGCCTCGTATGATTCACTTAATTATTCTTGTGTTGTCAAGAGGATGCGTCTATATTGGTACTTAGCCAGGAGATTTCTCTTCTGTTGATACATTCGTCATGTTATGCATTGATTTTTTCATTGATAGTCCTTCAATCAGAAATATTTATTTTGAGAACATGATTTTGCACAATTACCCCAATTTTTCTTTAAATCAAGTTTGCGAGCTTGAAGTAAACACCAATACCATTATATTTAACTGGTCGTCGAACAACATAGCAAAACTACCGCCAGCCGCAACGCACTGACGCTTTTCGACCTTCCATAATCATCATCAGAGTATGACGGCAAACTGGCTATCGAGGATCACACCACATTGAATATATATGGAAATCAAAAGTTAGATATGCGGCTCTCACGTCTAGCAGTCTCGCATACATTGAACTTGACTGGAAATGTCGGCTGCACAATTTCTACGCAGTCACAAACATTAACTGTTTGCAGCTTTCGCCACATATACATATATAGGCAATACAATTTAAACAATAATTGTTTGTGCGGGTGGTGGTTACAATTCTTTAAATCAAGTTTGCGAGCTTGAAGTAAACACCAGTCCAACTGTATTTAACCGACCTTTATTTTGCTTTCCATATATATGCAATGCGGTTTGATCCTCGATATTCAGTTTGTCGTCGTACTCTGATGATGATTATGGAAGGTCGCAATGCGTCTGTGTGTGCGACTGCCAGTAGTTATGCAAAGTTCGTCGACTGGTTAAATACAATGGGATTGGTGTTTACTTCAAGCTCGCCAAGTTGATTTAAAGAATTGTTACCACCACCCGCGCAACCAATTCTTGTTTCATTGAATTACCTCAACTCTGTTCGACATAACATAAATGATTTTCGCATAATTAGGTCAATCTACCGCAAGTATGTGTTGCGATATCGCTAGCAGTGTTGCAAATCCTTGCTTGTGACTGTTCTCATGTGAAAGCCAACATTTAGCCCATCTCGAAAACCGCATTTTTGGTACCATTTAAGTATATATGAGATATTATGCAATATGAGCTGCCCTGAAGTCGTATTGCCGAAGAATTTAAATTAAGTTAACTCCATTGTTGCGTGAATGTGCATAAGTATTTGAGATTATATTATACAACTGTTCCACATATACATCATCATTATCATCATCATCAACATCCACAGCCATACAAAAGCCAAAAGTAACTAATGTGTCACTGCCATATAACCATAAGAAGCGGGAAAAAATATATAAATAACGACAAAAATAATAATTTAAACACAAATTACTAGAGCTCTGGTCTCTCATCCAGAACCAGATTGGCGTAAGAAACAAAGTGGGCATACTTTGACATGGCAGAAACAGTTGAAGTGACTTACATCCAAATTGGGTAGTATAGGACCCACTCGTCGTGAACATCATAGTTCTTGGTTAGAAACCCTTAGCGATATGACACCGAATCGAACTCAGTGGCGATCTTGTTGCAGATGTCTAATAGAATCATCTTCGTAACCTTCTTTTCTTAGTAGGGCAGAGTTAGCTGCGATGTTTGATTTGTTTATGTCGTGATAGTGTGAAATCTGCAAGGAAGCTGTACAGCCGATATTGCCTTGCCCGAACGCTAACTTGGCCATAATGGTGTTGTGGAGAGGTTTAGTTTGCCTCACTTTCGTGCGTTATCCTGATAAATATACTTCCGACTATACCGTGTATTTTGGCGTAGTACCGGCTCCTACTGATGTGTTTCCAGTAAGCCAGAAACGCGCGTACGTGAGATTATGTATTTGGAAAATGCTGAATTTGGCATATTCTACTAGCTATATGTGGGCTAAATTCTTGCTAGTTGCGCCATACCTTACGTTGACTATAATTAAGGATTTACCGGTGGTAACAATTTCTATATTTTGACTATGATAACGGCTTGTAGTTTCTTTAATGGGAATATTAAAAATGAATATCTGTAGGTTATTTTATTCCAGATAGCCTGCATTATATAGTTTAGTGTTACTCCTTGTCACTAGTAGATTTGTTATTTTTAATGGTCTCGGAGTTGTATTTGGATGAGTTGCCTAAAAAACTCTGATTCGGTGATGGAGTTAGTTTCTGAAAAATTAATTCTTTTTACGTGTAGACACTCTCTTCAAAAATGGCTGAATTCAGTCAATTTAAGTGCTCGAGCCTCGAGTTTGGCTCACGTTTGTGTCATGCCTGCTCTGTGGAATTCTAACGTTGGCATTTGGCATGGGCTAATCGATTTATTTATGCTTTTTTTTCTGTTTCGTTTTTTAGGAGTTCTTTGCTGTTCTCGATCGCATAGGTTGTACAAATTTCGTCGATCCTCAATTGTACGCCCCGCTGCAGAATCCAAATTCTACAAGGTAAATCTAATAATTTTTTTTCGGTAGCGCATGTCTAAAACATCAGTTTAATGTCGAGTGGATTTTTACGTGGTATTGCGAGTTATGCTTTACCCTCATATATATTCATATATATATTATATATGAAAAACATATATGTATATATATATATTATATATACATATATATATATTCACATGTATATATATGAGTATAAATATATATTCATATATATACATATATATATTCATATGTATGTATATGAACATATACTATATATATATGTATACATTCATATATATATATATATTCTAATATATATGTACATATGAAAAAGATATATATATATATATGTATATATAATAATATATATATATATAAATATATATATATTCATATATATATATATTCATATATATATATATATATATATATTAATCTAAAATTTTTATCTCACTTGCTATTTGTTTTTCTTTCATTCATCCTTATATTTATTTATATGCTTGCCAAGCCATATATTTATCCCTCTTGCTTTTCTACAAATTGAGTATTTAAAGTATCAGATATTGCGGTTCTGGTGAAAATAAAATTGTCTTATTAACTGTTATATACATACCTGCGTTATAATAAATTGAAACTTCTATACATGATTTATTTCTCAATTCAAATCTCGAAAATATACACTTGTTTACTATCCATCTCCATCTATGTTCATCCGTCTATCTGTCGATCTTTTTATATGTTAATATATCTACCTTCTGATTGCATGTGTATCATTTTCTCTCAGTGTAAGATTGTGTTCAGACTTTATTTTTCGGCAAATGTTGAATGATTTAATCAATTCTATAAGGTTGTTGATGTATAATTTTGGTGTAACCTTGAAGTAAATAATGAATCTTAATTCCAAAATGGGCTTGCAGTATAGACTAAACCATTTGCATTCTAAAAAATTGTTCTTCCTTTTTTCAGGCGATCTTGTGACCAGATTAGTTGCACTTCATTGGTCTTCATTGTGCACTTTGAAAATAATGGTTCGTGATATTTAAAACAAGGCTATGGACTTAACGTAAACAAAATATACAGCATAACTTTTAGCCAGTCGTAAATATTGATAAAACACCGACAATTACATTTACTGATACGCGTCATCGTTGCTCGACAGAAATGTGGCCGGCTTCAATCAAACTTTAATTATTATTTCTAAAATTTAGCGAACTAATAATTTATTTCTCTTTCTTAGTATTCTTTTATTTACTTCAACGGATCGTAGTTGCTGGCTTTCTGCCGCTATCCTTCCTGTCGCGCTAACAGTATGAATTCGTTGAGTTGTCCGACGAGCCTTAACTGGATCTTATCAATTACTACATCATAGACATTGCTGATCAAGTTTGGGACCGTAGCATATCTATGTAGTATCCCTGAGCCAGGACAACGGTGTTCATAACAAAGTCTACTGGCCGTGGAATCATCACTTTAAACTTAAGTAATCGAACTTTGTTCTCGGACTCACCATCATTAAGCATAACGTGACACAATTAAGCTAAACAAGCAATTGCGAAGGGCTGCTGGTAGGGATGAGAAAGTCTCACCTACTAAACATAGAATCACGAGTCCACATCGACCAAAGTACGACCCATGCACTAATACAAGAAAATTTAATTGAATGTTGATATCGGAAATACGGCTTTTTATGGATTTTACTGTTTTCATTTATGGTGAGATGACATTATGAAGGACTGCGACTTGTAATTCGTTAGGCCGGGAATTTTAATGAGCTCGCACGTCTGCACAATTGGATTTCAGCTAAAATTGGAAGCTGAAGTAGCGTTTGATGCCAGTCAATATTATTCAGCTTTTGATACTAAATTTCATCGATTTTATAACTAGCTTGAAGATTCTTTTCAAATGCTACGGCCACTATAATTGTAGGCAATGCTGAAACTGCTTGCTAGCTTTAAACGATTTAGTAAAGGAAACCTCATTATGTTTTTGGCGACATTGTCTCCTAGGAGTGTGGAATAGATAGAAAAGCATTAGAAATCATAGACACTATTTTTACAGAATTTCGACGAAGTGGATAAAGTTTCCGCATCAGTTGCTGGTCGGTTTTCCTTCCTTGTTTATTAGCGGGTGTCAGATGATTGCCTAAGCTATGAGGCATTGAACCTGCATTTTTGCATCCGATGAAAATGCGAAATTTACAATCATCTTTCACATGTTGCAGTGGACGAGTGATTACTGTGGAAATGCCGTGAAGAGCTATCAAAATTGCGTCATCCACGTTAATTTCATGACTACGCAGTACGGCGTTGTCATTTCGACCGTGGAATTTCCTGAAAAGCTGAAACTAATTGAGCCATAGTCAGACTCACAATTTCCTCGTGCGACGCCTTAGAACTCAATGCTGGCCTTGCTGGAAAACATTTCACGAAATTTGCATCGTTGATTCGCTTTCGCATCAGAATGTGGATTTTTGTGTGGTAACTGGAGTTGTCGGCCGCTTTAATCTTTTGCTTTGTCGTGGTAGCTAATCAGTCGTCTCCGTTTTAGGTGAAGGGGTCATTCAGCTCTTTTGGAGTTTACGCGAGCAACCGCGGAACATCAGGCTTACTGGCCTGTTTCAAATTTGCAAGCTAGACGCCAGCATGTGCTGGTTAGTTGCCACAGTCGTTTAACAATCACGACAAAGAATGAAACATAACCAACTACTTTCTCATGACATCTGACGACGCATTTTCAAAAAGAAACGATCTGGTTTTGTATTTGGCCTGTTGAGTTAAAGCCTTGAATGGCTCAATTAAAATTGCCTTTTCGCATTTTTCAACAGAAACGTTAATGTTCCGTTGTCGGCATGCTAAATAGATTCGTTTATTAATAAACCTGAAATATAATGTCAAGCATTCCTTCTCACTTTTAACTGGTGTCATAGGTGAACTTTTCTTTTATCTGGATCAAATCTGACGTTTTCTCTGTGCCGTTTAAGTTTTCTAGCAGTGGCCTCGCTGTTAACAGTAGATCGGTGCAATGTCGACAGGCTATCTATCCGGTGTAGATGTGAGATAACAAATCTATGCAAACCTGCTGATTTCTGCTCTTCTTTTCTGCATTGTTTACCGTGTTTGCGTGCATTTTTTCACACACATAAACAAACGCACACACGAAAGCGTGTCGCCAATGTTGCTAGGCATTCTCAACGTGCATGCTAAGCGAACTCGTCAATCGATAACGGTGTAGGTTTTCTTACAGTCAGACAAACTGTCTCACATGACAATTCTCTAAAAAAACCCAAACTAAAGCAGGGTCTAATCCAGGTGGGTGGTCTCTAGTAAGCCACAAAGTAAATATTTTGCTTTCATCCACCAAATTGCATCGCTTTCCTCGTGCCAAGCACTAGCCAAACGAAACGTGAATGGCGTTATTTATGGCATTACTTCACAGAGCAACCAATTGACTAAATCATCGTTAATGAAGACCATTAAATTCTTGGTGTAAATCATCTTGACCATGGACGAAGACTGCTTTAACTATTTGCAAGCATGACTGAATGTAAGGCCGACATACGTAGGTATGTATGTATGTATGTATGTATGTATGTATGTATGTATGTATGTATGTATGTATGTATGTATGTATGTATGTATGTATGTATGTATGTATGTATGTGTATGTATGTATGTATGTATGTATGTATGTATGTATGTATGTATGTATGTATGTATGTATGTATGTATGTATGTATGTATGTATGTATGTATGTATATGTATGTATGTATGTATGTATGTATGTATGTATGTATGTATGTATGTATGTATGTATGTATGTATGTATGTATGTATGTATGTATGTATGTATGTATGTATGTATGTATGTATGTATGTGTATGTATGTGTATGTATGTATGTATGTGTATGTATGTATGTGTATGTATGTATGTATGTGTATGTATGTATGTATGTATGTATGTATGTATGTATGTATGTATGTATGTATGTATGTATGTATGTATGTATGTACGTACGTATGTATGTATTATGTATGTATGTATGTATGCATGTATGTATGTGTGTGTATGTATATAAGAATATCAACCCTTCGATATTTAAGGATTGTATGAAATTCCATGCGACTTTTGTCTCGTGTATGATGTTGAAACTTTGCGCGCAGACTAGGTAAGAAAACAGAGAATATTGAACCGCACATAAGTACGAACATGTTACTAAGTCTGATCATGTCCGTTATGCTGTGGAGACAGGATACAATAATAACTGGAATGACGGTAGACCCATAGCGATATGTCGTCGTAATAGGATGACCAGATTGTTTATGAAATCTGTGGAATTTATATTAAGGTATGATATTATTAATAAAACTGCGGTGCAAAAATCGTTTGGTTTGATTTGGAATGCAGTATTTATGAATGGTATGGAAAGATGATTGCACTGATCAAAATCCGATGCTAGCTGCAATAGAAGATTAAGAATATTGGATTAAGATTGGCTTATTGGTGGGCTTATTAACTTATTATTAGTTAATCAATTATGGATGACACTGTCCATCCCAATTTGTCCTTCAACTGTTCCTTTATTTTATATTTTGATTTAAGGTTCTGGGGGAGTTGAACGCTAATTAAAGTACTTATATCTTTTCCCCTTACGTTGCTGATTCTTTCGTTAAATAATTATT
Source organism: Eudiplozoon nipponicum (assembly GCA_029291075.1). Classification (NCBI taxonomy): domain Eukaryota; kingdom Metazoa; phylum Platyhelminthes; class Monogenea; order Mazocraeidea; family Diplozoidae; genus Eudiplozoon; species Eudiplozoon nipponicum. The sequence goes on from JAQBSW010001801.1 coordinate 59,093, forward strand.
AAATTAAATTATTTTTGTCTGACCATCACTTATTCTATTTCATATCTTAAATAAACCTACAAATTTTCTTAAATTTTGATCATTTTCCGGAACATGATTTTTTGACTTACCCAATTCCCCTTATCTATTGAGATCACCCTGGTTACATAATTTCAACTGTTATTTATAAAAATATTTTGTGATGTTCGAAAAGGTTAAATTAACATTTAAACAGTAATTGATTGCGCGGGTGGTGGTAACAATTCTTTAAATCAAGTTTGCGAGCTTGAAGTAAACAACAAACTCATTGTATTTAACCAGTCGTCGAACAACATAACAAAACTACCGCCAGTCGCACGCATTGTCGCGTTTCGACCTTCCATGATCATCAGCAGAGTACGACGTCAAACTGACTATCGAGGATCAGACCGCATTGAATATATATGGAAATCAAATTTAGATAGGCGGCTCTCTAGCAGTCTCTCATACATTGAACTTGACTGGAAATGTCGGCTGCACAATTTCTATGCAGTCACGAACATTTACTGTTTGCAGCTTTAGCCACATATACATATTTAGGCAATGCAATTAAACAATAATTGATTGCGCGGTTGGTGGCAACAATTCTTTAAATCAAGTTTGCGAGCTTGTTCGACGACTGGTTTAATACAATGGGATTGGTGCTTAATTCAAGCTCACAAACTTGATTTAAATAATAAATTAACATCTTTTGACTGCATGTTGATTTAGATAAGTGCGTATATGATTTAATTATATTTAATTGAATACCTGTGAGTTATATACGCATGCACACAGACGCATGCGTGACTCGCATTAATCTAGCGAAATGACAACAGCTGTTATTGACAAAGCCAATCCCACGCATAACTGACATGGTTCTTCTGTTTATTGCTTTTATCACTTAACTTGTCATGACGTTATTAAGAGCGTATTTGATTTATTGGATTCCTATGATGTGAGAGAAACCTCAATTACGTCATTTCACATGGTGTTAGTTAAAGTCTAACGTGTGCTAAGAGTAAATTAAAATTTAGCTACTCTAATTTCACGCATGTGAATGAACAGACACAGATGCGTGAAACTTCTGTTAGCTATTAAGAGACTAGCCTGTCGTAAGTAGAGATTAATTGGCGAAAGGAAATGTCGCATTCGCTTTATTGGCCTGCTTCTAAGACTTGTTATAAATTGTGAATCGATGAAGGATACCGACAAAGGTATCTGAAATATTTCCATCAAAGAAATCGACCGGAAGTAACCATGTATTAGACAAAACACATATCAGATGATAATGAAATCTACTGTCTCGCAAACCGGTTACAACTCTTTTGAGCAGTAGTGCTTCGAATTCGATTTTAGCTGAATTTGTGGCGAAGTCTGATTTAACCATGTTCTATCACCTTTGGTTGAATAAAATGTCTAAGTTATTCGATATCTATTTTTGGATGTATGTATGCGTGTATGTATGTCTGTACGTGTGTATATGTATGTATTTCTTTATGCATGTATGCATGTATGTATCTATGTATGTATGTGTGTGCATGTATCCGTGGTTATACCTTGTTAGCTTCTTTATTGATATCCATCATGTTAGTATCATGTACCGACTTGGAAACAATAGTGTTAATACCTTTTCGGTACTATAATTTTGGTATCGGTTACTAACACAATAGTCATAGTGTTAGTATCAATTTATGCTAAAGTTCACCGAAATTGAGAATTACAACAATTTCTGAACACCTGTTACTCCAGTAAATCCATACATTCTGACCTTGATCGATATCGCAGACTTTAGATGATGTTAGCTTCACTATTGCAGGTTTACACATTCGCCTGGGAGATTGTACCGTCCTATTATTCCACATTCTTTGACCAAATATATAGTGGTTAAAGGGCGTAATACCGGCTCCTACTGATGAGTCGCTAGTAAGCACGAAACGAATGTGCATGAGATTATACTTTCCGTTCATGCTGCCTTTAGTTTATCCTTCTGGTCACAACTGAACTAATTTGTTACTAGCTTTGCAACACCTAATACATAATTGCAATTATATTAGTTCTCCGCAACAAACAGTATTTAGCTGCTTAGTGTTTTCAGTATACGTGATCACACGTAGGCATTATTTTATCATTATTCAGTGAATATAAATCGCCTTGGTACGAGGCGCTGATAGATGAGTTGCATTTTATCTTCATGCAAATATAGGCAGTGCGTCTTATCCAAAACTATTATTTTAAAGTCATATTCAAATAAAAATTCAATTACACTCTAATATTTAACTTTCTAAAGCACTTGTAGCGAATGAAAGTAAGCTTACTTGGCTCAAACTATAGACCTGTGCCTTGTCTTGCTTTTCTCTTCGTCTAATAAAGTTTTTCTAGTAATTAATTTATAAAACTCGGCCTTGAGCGTCAGGTGGCATTGAATTGGAGCGAAATTAACGAAGGTGCCTACTTCTAGCCGGGTGCTATTCGATGTGGCATCACCGTCATACCTATTCGGCGAACACCGCTTATGTTGGTGCGGGAGACAGTTTTCCGTTCATGTTTTTATTTGCACGTGCGTACATCTTATTGGTCTACGCTTCCGGCGTGGAAGGCTCTAGAAAGGCCTTTGGATAACCAAATAGATCAAGCGTCTTCACTAAATCAATTTAGGATCAGCAACCATCAGCTGAGAATCAAGGATTCTGTTTCGGACGAAAAGTCTGTTTACGTATTGCAGAAGTACTATGGTCAGTCACTTTTCTCAGAAATTTCCCTGGAGATCCTGTATGGTGCCATGTTCTATGACGAAGGGCATCGACACCAGAGGTACACAGAAACTGGGCAATTTGGGCTTTCATATATAATGCACCCTAGACCGATTAAATTACAAGGCATGCCGTCATGGACAGCCCAGCATCCTTTCAGTCTTGCGAGTGTGGCTTCACAACACGACATCACCTCACAGTGACCTCGATAAACAGAGGAGGAATAAAAAAATACGATAATTGCTAAAAATCTGCAATAAGCTCGCAACCAAGTTGGATTAAATGGCGTATCACAGACCGTGGTGGGCATGTGTAAATGATACTGAAAGACTGACAGGTCCTATTCTACACAACTTGGTTGTGGAGCGATTGGTGTGTCCATTTTTCCCTTATTTGCGACGTATTTATCAAAACAGACAAACTTGTATTTACGAATTCAAGTGTTGGTGATTGGCTTTCAATAGCTTGTTGCGTATGCTTCTCCGATAATGGGAATGCTTTAAATGTGAGCACCTAACACCTCCAATAGTAGCCGCCAGTCTTAACCGCGTCCAGTAATAGTCTCCTTGTCGAAGAACTGCAAACCCGACCTTTCATTTGAGGCCAGATAACCTCGTTACCCACCGTGAGAGATAGGTATGTCCACTTTTATATCGGATGTATGAGAAGCGTTTGTTTCGCCATAAATCCCAAAGTTAGGAGAATGATGCTTCGGTTCGTGCTCTTCTTATATTCCCTTCGTTTCTCAGAAAACATGAGTTACTTTCACAGCCATTTGCAAATCTTTATATTCTAGTTTGGGAGTTGGAGAAAGCGAAGAGTGTTATATAACATTGTATAAACTTTAAATCGTTCAAATATCATACCAAAAGTTCAAATAACATTTGCTAATCTATTCAAGTTGGCCGGGGCAGAATCTGCTCTGATAAGATGGGTTAATCTAGCACCTGAGGAAAGTTTGAAGTTACAAATAACATTAACGGCAGCTTATCTCCAGTAATAACGAACTATTCTAGATCTGTGATATTTTGGCTATTCATTCCGAATGCCTTCATTGTGGATACCATAGGCTTTAGTGTAAACACCGAAAAGAAATCAAAATTAATGCAACCGTAAAACAGATTGGAGGATCTCGTTCTCAATGATTTACTGGCAATTTTGGTTTAAGCTGTGTTAATTGATAAGAAAACTCTGCGATGAACTGGATGTGACGCATGGAAATTTCATAACAGTGAAGATATCATACTACTCAGATTTTATATAAATTAGGAAACCCGTTAATGATAATCTTGAATGGTCAGCATTTGCCTACCTGTAATATGCACCGATTTCATCGCTCTACTGGTCGAAAGCGCTTATACTTTTTCGGTCTTGCTTTGATGATCACTTACTGGTTTATAAATAAAGTTCCGAACTATAATATATAATATAATGTTCAATGAGATAGCTAAGGCTTCAGTTCCAAGTATACAATTATACCGTTTCTTGCAGCATAGGAATGCTCTAATCGTCTTCTGACTGAACATTTGGAAGCACTGGAAGCATGTTTTGCACTTACAAATAATTTCAGAATTTTATAAACAAATCGGTACTCCCATTGAGTCAACTGCTATGGGCTTCCTTCGCTATCAGATGATTCACGTTTTGCCTTCAGAGTAATTGTCCAGAAAAGATGTCGCTTAAATCGAACATGCTAATGAGGTTCGTAAATGAACTATTTGGAAGTTAGCTAATAAATTGAGTGACCTACAGTTCGTTTTGAAAACAGATCGCTTTACGAGAACAGGACTCTGTAATGAAAACTAACCGTTATAAATAGATACAGTTCCACTGAGTGTAGATGCTTTGCTGACGGACAATAAATTAGGAAACCCATTAAGGACAGTTCAGGTTGGTTAGAATTCCAAAACTTGACAATGTCAAAATTATTTTGCTACAGAATTATTAAATGGTCATTGCATTTGGATTATACACTCAAGAACAAACCACATTTTAAAGATACTTTAGATAAATAAAGTTTATTGGAAAGTGATATGTTGGTCTGCTTAAATGTTATATCTGGTTACACGAAACTCTCGATGAAAACAATGTTTGGACGTTTTAGAGGTTTTTGAATTTTTGTTCCCGAAGTATTAGAAGAATGCAGAATGAAGTGAGGATGTCTTGTGAAAATATAAAAAAATTTATCTTCTCTACCTACTTCACCTTTGGAAAGGAATTTTATCATCAAGTTCGTATTTTCTCAGTGGAAAATAATTTTTTTGTCTCGGACACTTACGTGTACATGCATCTTGAGAAAATCTTTCAGAAAGGTAACATCTCAAATTTGTTATTACATATATATATATATATATATATATATATATATATATATATATATATTATATAATGTCCATGCCTTTTAATATTACACAGTATATTTATAATTAGGAATAAAGAACACATTAATAACAAAGTGGATAAAGGCCATTTATTTCGTGAATACTAATCATCGCTATACAATCATACATTTATATACATTCTGGGTTTTCACTTGATTATGCTAATGGTAACAAATCTGGCTGGTTGGTAAGTATGTATGCGTTTGTGTTTGTGTGTGTGCATGTTTGTATGTAAAGGTCATTCTCGCAGTATTGCAAAGTGATGTCTGAGATCTGGTCATTATTGTTTTGATGGGTTGAGAATTAACAATTTGTGCGCATTGCTCGCTGTCACATGTATGAGTTCTTTTTTAAAATGTAGTTAATCTTTTCACCTTGTTGCGCAAATTTGTATTTTGGACATGGTAACTGCGCCAGTCTGGATTGTAGTGTTTTACGCTCATATTTTTTGGATGCTACTGTCACCGTATGCAAACACGCACACACACAAACGAATACATACTTACCAACCAGCCAAAACGAGAAACAGAAGTAAAAGCGAGTCAGATTTGTTACCACTAGCATAATCAATTAAAAACCCAGAATATATATAAATGAATGATTGTATGGCGATGATTAATATTCACGAAATAAATGGCCTTTATCCACTTTGTTATTAATGTGTTTTTTCTTCCTAATTAGAAATATACTGTGTAATATTAAAAGTCATGGACATTATATATATATATATATATATATATATATATATATATATATATATATATATATATATATAATGCAATGGCTCTAATTAAAAGAAGCAAATGGAAACCAAATTTGTGACTTCCATTTTGATATCACATGTTTCTATCAATTCATCTTTGTCTGAGTACAGTCCACGTTGTTGACGTTATTATTTGTGTTTTCTGCCGTCCAATAATCGAGATGACTTACGATTGTGGAGTAGAGAATTGATAATTTTTTGAACACGAGTAATACCAACAGTTTTGTGTGTTTTCTGTTTTGCACATTCTGTCTGCCATGTGGTTGTTGTCTGGTCGTGCAGGGCTCTTCCCGCAATCCCCTTTAGCAGTAGTACGAAACCGCGCCGAAATCAATCTAATAGGGTAACTTCGAACGAGTCTCTGCTGACTGGCACGGTCGGCTCGAATGATGCAGTTCACGGAGGTTCAATTGAAAATCACCACTCTAAACTGTCTCAGCGAGTTGTCTCAGCGATCCCACTTGATGACGGAAATTTTGTTGATGATGTTCAGCCAAAATCTGATGGTAAGGGCGTGTGTGACACCAAACTTGTAAATCCTGAGCTGCATTTTCGGCGACAGAAGTCGGCGACTGTCGCTGCCGCAACTACAGGCCTTCAGGTTTGTTAACCTTATCGTTTTTTCTTAACTACTTCATTTTTACCATTCTTTTGATAACTGATATCGATCAAGGCCAGAGTGTATGAATTTACTGGAGTAACAAGTGTTCATAAATTGTTATAATTAGCAATTTCGGCAAACCATAGCATACATTAAAATCCACTGTGTTGGTACCATGTAACGACTCGGCAATTATAGTGTTAGTACCATGTACCTATTTAGTACCATAATGTAGGTATCGGGTACTGACACAATAGCCATAGTGTTGGCATCCTTTCAGAGTATATATATATATATATATATATATATATATATATATATAATTATTTGGTTTGAAGTCGCATTGTCGAAGACTTTATATGAAGTTAGCTCCACTACTGCAGGTTTACACATTCGTTTAGAAGGTTGTGCATTCTAAATTTCCCACATTCCTAACCCAAATATACCGTGGGTAAAGGGCGTAATACTGGCTCCTACTGATGAGTCGCCAGTAACCACGAAACGAATGTGCACGAGATTATACCTTCCGCATATGTTGTCTTTGGTTTAACCTTCTGGTCATTGCTAAACTAATTTGTTTCTAGGTGCGCGAATCTCAATTTGTCAGATATTTTACTACAGATTTATGTTTAGTGTTTGATTTGTTTGTGTACGGAGGCGATGAATTATTTTTTAGAAATCATCTATTGCACGGGTGTTGATAAGAATATAATAAATCAAATTTTCGATCTTGAGATAAACAACGATCCTATTTTATATATATCGTGCAACTGGTTATACAAATTGGAATTTCCTGTTTTTTTCATGCTCATAAACTTGATTTAAAAACATAACTTATTTAATTGAATTAAGGTTGCGAGATTGATATAGCACCAGTGCCTAAGTATATATATTTGTTATTACCCAGTTAGCATTGACAATTTAACAAAGGCATTTCATTGTTTATATTGGTAAACGCATATAAAGGGGTATTTGTGCTTTAATTAAACTCGCAACCTTGGTTCAGTTAATTAATTATTACTAACCACGCAATCGTTAGCTGATTAAGAGATTTATTTTGTCTGTGCATGCATATTCTTTATTGTATGAATCTTCGGTAAAGCCGCTTGTACAACCAATTGTCTTCAACTATTTTTTAAGCATTGCGCGAGTTCTATGTATTGCTGGAGGACAGGTGACAGGTGATGCAGTCTTGCTACCCTTTTCCGCAAAACTGACTCCCAACTCCGTTGCCTTTTCACAATCATCTGTAAGAGAATCGCGGCTTATTTGTCTTCATATTTCGTGGCTGTTCTGGGGCGTTGTAGGTTGGATATCTTGATCTACGTTCAGACTTTTAAGAACGGTAGCTTTTATTGGTTGAAAGACTTATTCGACAACAAATGAGAATTTACTCATTAAATGTCTTTAAGTGAGCGAGTTAATTACTTTTGTTGTTTGAAAACTGAGGCACTGCTAAATTAATTAGAGAATTTTATTTTAATGTATTGAAGCACTTGTATGACTGAAGTTTCCCATTTGATATCCAGGGGCTCAAATCCACTTCGTAGAAAAGTTAAATTAAAGTGTTATTCTTTGACAAATGAATGAGCAGCATAATTGGATTTGGCTCTCAAAGGGTCCAGTTATACTACTGTCCTCTAAGATAGTTCATAAAAAGGTTACATAAAATTTATATCTGAATGCCAGTGACTGCATATAATTTTGTGTCAAATTGGACAGTGGTTACATACTGTTTGCTGCAGAGAACTAGTATATATGCAATTGTTTATTAGATGTTGCGTACCTAGTAACAAATCGGTTCAGCTATAGCCAAAAGGATAAACCAAAGGCAGCATGATCGAAAAGTGTAAACTCATGTGCACATTCGTTTCATGCTTACTGGCGATTCATCAATGGAAGCCGGTATTACACCCTTTAACCACTATATATTTTGGGTGAGGAGTGTGGGAATCTCTCAAACGAATGTGTAAACCTGCAGTAGTGAAGCTAACTTCATATAAATTCTTCGACAATGCGACTTCAATGCCAACTCACTTTATATAATATATACCGAGTCTGTAAAGTGTACCAACACTATGATTGTCGAGTCGGTACATGTTACCAACGCAGTGGAATTCTAGGTATACTTGAGAATTACAACTACTTCTGAGCACCTTCTACTCTTGCAAATCAAGGTCATAAAGAGATTTACAGGTCCACAAATCAATAACTTTTAATTCAATCGCGCAATCAATGATTGCCTATATATATATATATATATATATATATATATATATATATATATATATATATGACTGTGTGTAGGGGTTTAATCTGTGATAGTCAGTCTTCCTAAACACGTGAGTACGTGTTTTAAAAATTTTGGCCTTTATATAATACCCACTGCCGTGATGTCAATAAATGTTGTTGCTACTCAAAAGTAATCGATTATTTATATAAATAGTTCATTTAAATGTAGTGAAAGCTGAAGAAATTTAATACTTGTAGCGACATGGATATTGTGCAGCCGACATTCCAGTTGAGTATCACGTATGCGAGCGTCTTAGGGATAAGGGGTGTACCTGAACTTTGCAAAATATAACTTATTAAAATCATGTTGTGCCTGCGGGACATTTTGAAACTTGGTTGTGATAAAACCAAGAAATATCGAAACGCGGAAGTGCTTGCGATGTTCTGTATGGTTTCCAAGTTGCCCATTTGAATACAAATAATGTTCATATTGGTTTCCTTTCCTCTACCTTGATTTAATTTATAAGTGGCTGAAATGTTTTTAGTTGCAATTTTTTGAACGGTATTAAAGCAATTTGCATTTGCGTCGCTTACAAGTTAATCCACGGAAGTCGATTCCTTCTATTTTTTGCGACAAACTAGACATACGCCAAGCCGATTAAAGATCGTGCCCGAGCAGCAATTTCCGCATCAGGCGTTGATCAATTGTCGAAGAGCCGTCGTGATGCACAACACAAAGGTTCGCAAGTTGACACCAGTAGATCTGAAGCGAATGACCACCGGACAACTTCTGGCAAGGCACGGGGTTTGTTCGACGCTTACAATAAAATATCAGTGGCTTCTTCCGATGATGATGATGATAATAAGGATGATGATGACCATGATGATATTGAAAGCAGAACAGGTGAAGGAGGTGAAAAAGGCAATGACATTTACACTCGACAGAACGGGGACGAGTATGTTTCATTTGGCGACAGCCTGCATGTCGCCACCTCTCCTGGTCAAGGTAATCATACTTAATTTTGAGTAACCGATAGTTTCAATCGAATTTAAATAATTTTGAATGTTTCTTTCGCGGTTATGTCAGGTAGCGGTGTACGAGATTGTGAGTGATTGAACAATTGTTGGGTTTTTGTCGAATATTTTGTCGCGTTCCGCTTGAGCGCAAGGAATTGGATTATTCTCGTCTCTCGCGAAAGTAAGTTTGTAGACTAGCGAATTGCAAAACAGCAGTGTTCACATTGCGTGTTTGTAGAGGACTAAATTTGCTTTGAGAAGGCAACAGAGTGTCTTATTCGAACCCAGTTCACAGAAAACGACGGTTCTTTTCCGACCTCAATAAAAAAGTGAATAGCCCAGGTAGGAGACTTAGTTTTTTCCCAGCCCGTGGTTGAACGAAAGCCTTACTTGACATCATAGCTACAAACTCTTTTTTCGTCTATGTGAAGTTCTGCCTAATTAGCCTTGGTCGCTGCTTCGTCGAATTATAAACTATCAACGAAGGAAGTGGAAAATGTCGTCTAACCTCATTCGCTTGCTTTATGAATTGTTTAAATTTAGTGTGCAAAGCTGTCGTCTTGAGAGGTTATTTATTATTGGGTTAGGTTTGAAATTTCTTCGCAGAAACAAATACGTTTTTTTGGAAAAAGAAGATCATGGAATTGCTCAACACACGATTGCGCAATTTTTTTTCTTTTAAGCGACATTTTCGGGGCCACTTGAGCGACATTGTTAAATGAGACGACTTATAGTAGACATTGTCATTGCTTTGCAACCCTCTTTACTACTTATTTAGAATTTGATTCACTTTACCTTATCCCACTAAAGCACTTTTAATCTTGATATGCCAAGACAAAGTTTATTTATTTCCAATTGGACTGGGTGACCAAGTGGTGTTTTGCGATCCAAACAAAATCATGCTTGTTTCCACCGCTGTAGCACAAGAGCATCATTTGATTGATATTCTGTTTGGCAAGATGATTTTAAATCATTCAATTAATCCTCACCAGATGCGCATATACCGTCCTGAACATGAAATAATAAAGACATGTACACTGCATCCGGGCTGCCTTTTTGTTAACTGGTCTACTTCGTGGTCATTAAGATGAGAAATAGAAACGGAATGAAGACAAGAAGACAGAGATGGAGCTGATAGCGTGGCATGCGATAGTGCTACGAATGATGACAACGTTTTCGCTCAAGCGCGAGTAAACGCCAAAGGTGGAGATCATCGTGCCTGAGTTTAGAACTCCGGGAATAATCATAAGCTCAAGAAAAGAGAATAAAAAAATATTAGAATTAAATTATAATTAAAGTAAGATGTAAAGATAGTGGTGGAAAAAACTAAAAACAGTGATCACAATAAATAGCGAAAAATATTAAGACAGAAAAATATATATATATAGGACGAGAGAGAGAGAAAGAGATAGGACGACAATTGGACAGACAGATGGAAACCAATAGAGACAGAGAGAGAGAAAGAGAAAGGGAAATAGAGAGAGGGAGAGGTAGATAAGGTGAGGAAGAGAGAGAGAGTGAGTTTTGTGGCTATGGCTCTTAAGTCTTTTGGACAAGGAGGTGGAGAAAATAAATTTCACTGGAAGGCCACGCCTGAGATTTTCATTGCATGATCTCACTGCACTATTTACATTGCTTTTTGGCAGCAGCGGATGTATTAAGTCATAAACTGTAAATGTCGTGTCCTTTTTTTTCTCACGCTTAACATCTTCCAACCCATGTGCATAAAAAGGGTTCAATATTCACACTCTGTTGTAACTCTGTACACCAGTTTTTTTAAATTCTCAAGACCGTCAAATGTCTTTAGTGCGGAGAAAAAGCAACTGTGCATTTGTGTAAAATGCACGACGAAATTTTTTCTCTTCTTGACTGGTGTAATCCTTTGGTCCTCGATAAACAAGTTCGTTACTAGGTGCACTATGTTTCACGCATAATTGTGTAGTGTGCCGCAGAGTGGTTCAGTGGTTAGAGAACCAGATTCCGAAGCAGACGTGCCCAGGTTCGAGTCCTGTCCGCAGCAAATTCTGGCCAGTACATGATGAGTTCCCAACCAGGACGAAACCGGTCTACTGTATGAATTGCCTTTTCTACATTACACAATTCTTAGTTTATACTGACATATGTAAGTAATTAATGGGTCATGTGTTTATATCAAGACGGCAACCTCGATTAAAAATAATTGTCATCACCGCCCGCGCAACGAATGTTCGTTTAATTACATGATTGAATTTGTTTGCCTCAATAATTTGCATTTCTCCAGGATGCCGACTTCTCACTTGTACGTTTAAATGAATAACTGCGTAGCCTTGCAAACTTGGCCGGTAGTCCTCGTCCTATCCAGCTGTCGAAAAGCTGTCAGTTGTGTCTAGGTTGCTCGAGCACACATTCTGACTAACTAATTTAAATATAAGTAGGCGTCCTTTCGGCTTTCAAAGCTAAGGAAACAATTCTAACGTGACTATCTTTAGCCAGATTTACATTTACAACCAGTATCGTAGATGGTATTTCTCGCCAAATGCCTATTTCATATGTCAGGATTTAAAATATTATTTTCGCTCTCACATTACAGACTGTCATACTGGTGCTATTCGCCGAAATACCGCCGCAGGTGGCAAAGAGTGCGTAGACAGTGATACTGATAATGATTTTGTTGGTGCAGGTGAGCAACCAGACGATGAGCAGTTTGCTGGAGAGACCAGAGGTGGTTATGTGCCGGCGCGCGCAGCAGAAAGTGACTATGGTGAGATGGAGGACCTGCTGACGCCTGGTGAACGGCGTATGCTCGGTCGTCTATTTTCGAGATCGGAGCCTAACTCTGACTACTTGACAATGGACGCTGTTTCCGTACGAGTCTCGCCGTCGTTAAAAACTGGCAGTAAGTAATATGAGCGACGTTTTGGATTATGCACATTTATGATTGTTCCAGGCCGAGTGACAGAAAGGCAAAAGAATATAACGTCTAAACTGAGAAAGAGTTTCGATTTAAGCGTAGTTTCTGCGTTAAATAATAGTTTTAAATCACAAAACTGCCTTTCACATCATTGAATTCTGGAAGACAGTCGAACGTAAATCAGTTTGAACAACTGTATTCCGACAATTTTGCGCTGGAGCAATTGTTATCCTTTTATGGGGCACACATGTGGCTGCGCTGTGTGTACATTGTACTCTTAAAAGGTGTTCAACTGACATTCCACTTAATTGCTGCCGAGTACGACGAACGCCGTACACGACGGCCATTGCTAAATGAAATGCGATCCTCACTCATATTCGTTTGTGCGGATTAAATGTTCAACTGCGCCTTCGTTTCCGTTTACCTTAATTGTGTTCCAGAGTGATATATGGCCTGCTGACGCACATCGGTTTAGTCAGCTTCCGTATAAGGAGCTGTTAAATAATTTCAGTATTCAATGAAGACTTCGATTGCTTGCAGAACATCACAGTTACATAATTTTCCGCATTTTCTCGGAATACCTTATCGGAAAATTCATTAAGCATTGCTTTCTGTGTACGCATGCATGTAGGTACGTATGCATGCGCATGTATATATCTATGTAATTTTTTATGTATGTAAGTATGCATGTGTGCATGTTTAAACGTATACATGCATTTATGCAATCATGTTTTGAGGTATGGATGCATGTATGTATTTATTGATGTATTTATGTATGCATGCATGTATGTATGTATGTAAGTATGCATTTATGTATGTATGTATGTATGTATATATGTATGTATGTATTTATGTATGCATGTATAAGTGTATGTATGTATAAATGTATGTATGTATGTATGTATTTATGTATTTATTTATGCATGCATGTATGTATTTATGTATGCATGTATTTATTTATGTATGTATGTATGTATGTATGTATGTATGTTTGTATGTATGTATGTATGTATATAATTATGTGTATATCTATGAAGGCATGTACGTTTGTATGTTTATATGTATGTATTTTTGGATGTGTCTAAGTATGCTTGTGTGCATTTATGTATTGACGTACGTATGTATACAATGCATGTTTTCATTGAAGTATATATATATATATATATATTTGCGTGTCCATACATAATGGAATTTTTGACTTTTTTCTTTTTATGCCTGCATGTTTGTATATTTTTTGTGTATTTCTATTGGAATTTTGCATAGCACATATTTTTTCCTTATTATTATAATATACGATTAATGTCTTATCTTTACTTTATCAACGTTTATAAACAATTTGGCCAGAGATATGTTGCGCGACTAGGATAAGATTAATTACGTGATCCTTGTTTATATTTAATTAAAAATAAGTTGGATTTATAAACCAAGTTTGTGAAGTTGAGACAAACATATTCCATTTCCAATTAACCAGTTGTACAACAAAGCTTAACTACCGTCAGTCGATTGTATTGGCGAGTTTCATCATTATCACTGCACACCCCAAGACGAAAGACTTTATTAATTGATGTCTCGCTGCCAAATAACCATGAGCAAATCTAAACCGAAATAAATTAAACAAATAATATAACTAATTTTAAAAACAATATTTTAAAACGAAAAATTGTCGAATATCAGTGGTTTATGAGGATGAGGATCAAGTCTAGATGGAAATATTTACTCAGGTAATACACGGCAATGAGGCAACTTGGATCTCTCAACAAAAGCATTATTGCCAAGTCAACTTCAAGTCAAGCCGACATTGGCAGTTCAGTTTCCTTGTGGATTTCACCGTATCGCTTCATAAACACGACCAAACCTCTTAGCCAACTCTGCCCAACTAAGCAGAGTAATGCTGAAGAGATGGCCTTTTTAGAAATCTGCAAGAAGATCGCCACTGAGCTCGATTCGCTGGCAGATTGCACAAGGTTTCTAACTAGGAAGAGCTTGCACACGTGTACTTCGTGCTGTTAGACGATAGGGTCGTTTATTGCCCACTTTGTCCACCTTGTTTCTCATACCCATCCTGCTACAATTTGTAATCGAATTAAAGACCCACATACAACATGATCGAATCCGCGCAGTTGACGGAGCCTCATATTTTTCTTTAGCGTGAATCATGTTTTGACTGATCAACAAATACTTCTACGGAAGTGAGCCTTGCTTCTTAATTGTTGCCATGCCTCTTACACATCGGTGGGCGAATTCTTATACGCGTCTAAGATCGTCGACTCTATGAAATAAAATTTTGCTATCATATAACAAAATCATTAAGGTAAAGTGAGGTGCTCGCATTTCTCCATAAATGGCGAAGGTTGGCGTAATCTGCTCTAGCTTTTGCGACTTTCATATGAACCTCGTCAGTTATATTGCCTGGATTAATGATACAGATACCAAGAAATGTAAACCTCACAACTACGTGCAGATCTTTACTTTGCAGTTGCAGAAGTGAAATATGTGATTGGGCATCTGGTAGGCGTAAGTTAATTTCATACGGAAACATGGAACGACGACTGGTAATCTATTCAAGGTGGCCTGAGCAGAATCTCGGCTGTAGAATAATTATACGATACCGTCTGCATAGTCAAGATCGACTGATCTACCGCCTGGAAGAACTTCAAAACCTGCACCCTGAACCTGTGGAAAGGTGTTGTTCATAAGAGTGAACAACCTTGGCGAACGCCACTGCTGGTTGTGAAGTTGTGGGCTAATTCGTTGCAGAGGTTGACGCGACCGGATGTGTTTGTGTTAGAGAGCGTTTATAATATTTACAAATTTGGTGGGTACACAACGTTTCGAATAGAACATTGCCATCGACTGATGCAAATTTATCATTGAAGTCTAGAGAGACGGCTGTTGTGGGACATCGATATACCCCTCGTCGCTAAAGTAAACATATCGATGCAACCTCGTCCTGAGTGGAATCCGGCTTGTCCTTCTCTAGTATGTGATTCACGCAAAGTGCTAAGATAGATGCAAATAACCTGGACACAAATGGATTGCGTTTTTATAAGATAAGAAATATGGTCGACTCATTTCAAGCAGGCAACACAGTCTCCCCATTGCATGTAATAAGAAAAGGTTAGTCAATGCCACAAAAAAGTATTTATCCACTATCCTTAAACGAGGTCTAAATCACATCATGCGGACCTACAGCTTTGCCAAGTTTGAGACTTACGATTGCATTTCACATTTCTAATGCTGTTGGTTGTGTC
Organism: Eudiplozoon nipponicum; assembly: GCA_029291075.1. Classification (NCBI taxonomy): domain Eukaryota; kingdom Metazoa; phylum Platyhelminthes; class Monogenea; order Mazocraeidea; family Diplozoidae; genus Eudiplozoon; species Eudiplozoon nipponicum. Next base: position 74,978 of record JAQBSW010001801.1, read on the forward strand.
AGATTAATGTTCCACACAGTTGATATGGTTATAATTTCGATTAAACATTTTGCAGTCGATTAGATTTTGTGACTAACTTTTACATTGCCCAGATAATTTTGAACAAATAAAGGCTGTTACCCGATTTGAACGCATCTTCCATCTCTTCGGCCTCTCTATTCAATAAGGATTTGTGGTCGAGTTGTAGACTGCGCTTAACACATCTACGAGTTGCATTATAAGTCGAGGTAGCTGGAATTTTGCGCCTGGTTTTGAGAAACTTCATAGATGTTACAGAAACCAAATGATTATTTCTAAGCGGGCCTACAATGCGACATATATTAGTACCTGCATTGTGCATAATGGAACTTACCTTTGTTCAAAATAATTTCGAATTTTCGCCATCAGGGCCAGTTAACATCGTTGCTTTTATTTACAACTTTAATTTTAAATGGCCAGTTTTATCGTGCATGCAGCGTGTGTGTGTGAAAATAAACCTTTTAGTCATTAAACTGGCCAAGTTAAATTTATCTTCAGATGGGACGCACGCGCACGTGGAGTGTTTTCAATCTATCACGTGGACACACACATGCTTTCAAACAATGCCATACAGCGTTGGCATGACGTTGAATCTGCAAGTGGAAGACGAAAGAGATCCGAATGAGTTATTCTTGCCTGGGAACGAAGAAATTTGATAGCGGGATTCTGTAAAATGCCATAAAATAAATGTCTTCTGTCTAATTAACTGAATCAAATTGTACCAATTGACTCTCGTCGGCCTTCTGGGCTTACAGTTAAAGTAAAAGCGACACGTTAAGGCGAATTGACGATCTGTAGAATTTATCGATTATTGGGTATCCAGATTTAGTTGGACCTCGTCTCTGTCTGACAATCGTTTTTCACTATTGTTAATCGGGCCGACCTTGACTATCCAACTGACCTTCAGTGCAGCTTTATTGTCGCATCGTTTTTACGATCGCTGATTCTTTTGCCTGGTGCACCGTTTAAGCAGACTATGGATGCATCCTACTAACTAGACTAACTAGACAATTCGGATAGACGACTGGAACAGTGGATTGGTTTGAAGTGAGCTCTCGAAATCGGTTATTTTTATGCAATAATATGCGTAAATTAAAAATTTCTTAACATCTCCACACTTATCGAACGAGAGGTGAGAATATGCGGTACTCTAGTGCACAAAAGAGTCCAATGGCGAAGCTTTCCTAATTTTCCCCTGTTGGTAGATGATTTTCCAGGGCCCGCTTTGCTGTTGAGTTTCATTACTATGTATTTATTTATGCAAAAATTAAGTACAATTTGAATAATTAAGTTCTCTTGGTGTTTTTGGTATTCAAAACTTTCATTTTATATTGTGAACATGCAATCAAAATCCGCGATTCGAGTCTGTTCGATCCAAAGTTTATACAAATTTGGTGTTGCATATGGACAACTGTTCCAAAATTGTTTTCTCGTCTGCCTATAGCGATATATTTCGAGCGGCGCCTGTAAAGTTTGTCTCCCTTACCTTCCATGTCTAGGTGATTTAAATGTGCTTAAAGACGCCAAGTGAATTGTAGAATGGAAATACACCGGTTAATCATACAACTCGAGACGTTCCGAATTTGTTCATATTATTCCTACATTCCAGTAGTTCCTTTTGAAAGCCGAGAACATCTTCAGTTTATCAGCGAGTATTACAAAAATATGCGCATTTTCCTTATTCGCGCGTTACTGGCATTGGACCTTTGAAACCAATTTATACCCTCCATCCAGGGAATAGATATTGAAATTTATCTTATTTTACAATTGGAAGCTTCCATAACGACCTTGTGACGCTCGTTTACGGATTTGCACTTAAAGCAATACTGAAAAATTTAATCAACGTTGCATGTTGTTTGTATCTACATATGCTTCCACCTGTTGCATCACAGGCAACAGCAAGGATGCTTTCTACTCCAGCCTAATTTCTCTGCTAAAACGAGCGATACATTCAGATAAATTCGTGGTTAGGCCTAAATTGAATACCCAATTCTGGGTGTTCAGTGGTGTAGAGTTTAATTTTGTTGGCAGACTCAACTTCGGCTCATTATACAACGATGAATGTGAAAACCTACCAGATACCTGATCAGGATATAAATCTAACTTAATAATCACACTTTTCTGACGTAGTGTAAGATGTTACATCTCTTGGCGTCCGACAGCTTCCGGACAATTGTGGGCTCACACAGCTCACGGACAAATTCGTGTTGGATAGTGTGAACGCTTTTAACTTGTGACACAGACTTGCTGTCTCATGAGAGAAAACAAAGCCGCCGGGATCGATGGGCTTCATTCTGAATTTTTCGACTTAAATGCAATTGAATTTTAGAATGATCCGGGCAAGCCAATTGGCTCAATCTGGAGAGAGGAGCAGTGCCGTTGTGGTGTCCATCCACAAAGAATTTGACACTATCACTTCTGCCAACACATAGCACGAAGATTAGTCTTCAAGTCAAGCTCTATGATGCTGAGCCTTGGGAGATGCAGCACTGTAGCTTTCAGCACCCAGAGAGCTTTGTTTATTGATGTATTCGCTCGATTTGGATGCAGTCGCATCTTTCAAGCAGCGTAAGGCTGCAGGCCTCGATTTTCTGCTACCGACCTCTTATAACGATGGTGGTGATATATTTCTTGCGTGATTACTAATCACGTTATTAAGATAGAGAATGTGGAGTTGCTTCGAGAAAGTCGATTATGCACATATTCATATCTTTTATTGCTGATTTGAATGATATGAAATTGACTTTTGCATTAATCGGTCAAAACGTTCGGGTATTTATTCCCAGCATAAGAATGACATTGCGAATGTTGATTATTTATGTATTCAGATATACTGGACTGGTAAAGAATAATTTTTGGATCAGTTTTCGATTTACGCATAATGCTTTCAATTTGTCTTATTCCCTTCTCTCTTTTTCTTCTCTCATAGTGAAAGACACCGATCAATACTCCAGACTTGCCAAAACTGGTCAGGTGCGAGGTAAGTCTTCTTTGTTAAGTTTGACAGTATATATTCCTTTGAGGAAGGGAAACAATGCAACCTTAATGATGCGCGACTTAATTGTGTTCTGATTTGCTTTCGGTTGAGAAATGAATATACTTTTATAGGACTTTATTGAAAATTTTTAACTTTCTCATTGGTTTAAAGGTGTTTAAAATCTAAACTATCTTGGTCACGCGCGTGATCCTCTGTAGTTTTTAATGATGGATAGTGTGTTTGAATGTTGATGTATGGTGTCAACCCTGAAGATGGGAATGGAAATGAAGTCCCGAAAATTCTGAAGAATGTCGGAATATCTGGTTCCAATTTCATTTTCAGACAAGCAACTGATGGAAGGCTTCAAAAGGTAGGGACCAGTGAGAATCCATCAGTCAAGGCCAACAAATCGGTGCACCTAGAAATGTAAAGGATTGAAAATTTCACCAACCTACGAGTGCTATCGATTGTCCCGCACAAGAAAATAGCGGCCAGATTAGAAATGGATAGTGTGTTTTTTCGCGATTAAATCACCAATTGTGGTATTCTAGAATTTAGTATTGCGTATGTTAATTTCGCATTTCTCATCAAATATCTATCAATGAACAATTTAATATATTTTTGGAAAGTAACAAAATCAGGAAATTGAAACTGAGATAGACTGTGATATAAGAAGATGGTGTTGTGAATAGGTTGCAAGACTGAAGCTGAGTGCCTTCTAACAAAATCCAGGTAGCCGGATTTCGGGCAACCTCTTGATGAGTTCCCAAAAGAGACGAAATTCGTTTAATTAAGGAATAGCGTTTGTCATCTTATGAACTGATTACTTTATACCATATATATATATATATATATATATATATATATGTATATATATATGTATATATATATATATATATATATATATATATATATATATACTCTCTCTTATATTTGTAGATGATTTTAGTCAACGCGAAAAAGATAAGTTTACACCGGATCAATATGCAACTGTTTGACAAGACGCTTCAGTTGGTCTTTCGCATCGGCCGTAATTTGCAAGGAATTGATGTGCGATCCATATCGCACTAGACAAGCTGAAGTGGCCCACTTCCAAGTAGCATGAAGACGCCACGGCAAGTTAGGATCTGAAGGGAAGGTATAGTAAGGTAAAGAGGCTTTCGCTTCAGTGGCATGCATTTTAACAATACAATCAAAAGGATCGGGATTGCACTTCACTGTTCTAGAATCCATAGTAGCAAGAAACAGCATACAGGGGGTTAGCTAGGCGACATGTTTCAGACATCATTCTGCTATCATCACTAGTATCCATGCACTGATTCTCAAAATTGCGTATACACGAACGACCTAACGAAGGAAGACTGACGTCGAGCGCCAGATCTATTAAAGACTGCATAAGGAGACGAGGCGGCCGGCGCACCAGCAAAGCTAACTCCAAGCAGACCATTATCTCCGGGTAGTCCGTCGCGAAGAATTTGACTGTCCCACGCAGGAGAGCCATTTGGCATAGCAGAAATTCCACGTGCAGGCGACAGCCCCACCGTCTAGTGTGCGTCATTAAAGTTGAAGTGATCATTGCCGTGTATGGCATCATTATAGGCGGACTCACGCATGTGAACTTTGTCATCCGGTAATTCTGTTTTGAATGGTGCTTGCCCACTTGTATGAACAGGAGGATACTACAAGTCCCATCATATTAAGATGTACATCAACACGCTCATAAGCCGTGGTTAAGGCAACAAGAATATCGCCCAGGTGCGCTTAAACTACATCCTAGGTATCTTCATGAAAAGAAGCCAATGTGAGGATTCACAGTATTTCAACATACCACAAAATAAGTTGTCCGTTGATAGTATGGCGGACAGAATTTGAGTCCATGGCAAAGCATCGATTGTTAATAACTTTTTTCCAATGATTTTGTCAAACACAATGCTTTTTCTCCACCGTTGCAGGAAACATGAGTTGTGATAGAGTATTTGAAATATTTGTCCAGAAAGCGAAACATTGGTATTTGCCGCAAATAATTTATAACATGCATGATCTACTGGCGAAAATTTATCCCGGGACGAAGGACCAACTGAAGCGTCTTGTCAAACAGTTGCATATTGATCCGGTGTAAACTTATCTTTTTCGCGTTGACTAAAATCATCTACAAATGTTTGGTTTTATTGTGACTATCTACAATAATTGACATTATTATGTTTATATATATATATATATATATATATATATATATATATATATTCTTTAGAATGCGAATCTTAATGAAAATTCATAGTATTCTTTCCATGTGAAAAACGGAAAAACAATGTTATCAGATACAAGAACCGTTTCTTCCTCAAATTCTTCTCAATTATCTACAAACGAACAACTTTTTATAAATAAATTGAATATCGAAATATCTGGGGAAATCAAGAAGACAGCGGATGCAAACAAATCGGAACGCAACCCGAGAATCAGGTAAATAAAGTTGAAGGCAAAACAAGGTAGAAAAATGTAAACATGGAGAGAGAGAGTGAAATAAGGGAACAACCAATCAATTGCATGCGTCACCTCCAGTTCAAGTTCAATGCCTGAACATGCTTCTTCTGCTCGCGTAAATCGGGCTGCAATTTGCTTATCCATAAAGCTTCGTATGAGGCTAGCTCCCTCTTGTCAGTGCATTTAGTAATTATTTTAAATGATACGTCTGGAGTACATAAGTGTGAGGTTGCCACAATGTGGTGCGCAATTGCAGATGTGAATTCACTATTTTATTTGAAACAAGCGTTCAATTTGCAATGTTCTCCCATTCGAATAATTAACAGTCTGGTCGATCGACCTACTTAAGTTGATCGACAACTTGCGCATTTATATTAGTAAATAATATTTGATGTCGACATTAATGGCTGTTTCTCTTTGATTGCTAGTAAAGGCAATTGTGTTAACCTAAATTACTCGCGTAGATTAGCTGCATCAAATGTGCGTGTTAATGCCGCTTCAACTTTCTTTTGTGCCATTCGGGAAACTGCATCCCCCTTAAATGGGATCTTTAGGTAGACGGTTTTCTTCTCTGGCCCATAGTACGTCTGTTTCTGTTTAATTCCTCTTTTAATAATTGATTCAATTAATAGTCTAGGATAACTATTAGACATTAAATAGTTAATTGCTTTATTATATTCGTTATCTTTGTAATCTGGACTAACCAAACTGCTAAAAACCTACAAACTGTTTATGATTTATATTGAAACGGCACAAAATGCTGTAATGCCAATACTGTGCAGACCTGGTTGGATTATGGTAAATTATTAAACTTAATTTATCATTGGTATCTTTCTTTAGTAGAACATCTAAGTAAGACAGACCTTTGTCTTTCTCGTGCTCTGGCGTGTAACTGATGTTCTTATGCGCTGTGTTGAAAGTTTGAAGAAATGTTCATGATTGCGATCTGTTCTTAAGGACAACCATGTATCGTATGTATTGAGCACATTTACTTATGTCACTACTTAATGATGTGTTCTCTCGATGGCCTAGAAAATTCTCAGCCAACACTGGAGATCGGGGGCTCCCCATTGCCACACCATCGGTCTGTTTATAGTTGCTTCCATTAAAATGAAACTGTGCGTCATTTTCGGCATAATAAGATAAGCTTTGGTAGAGAGTGTGGCCTGACACCAAAGATGGTCATATGTCGTGCTCTACCACTTGGACTATAATGTCAATGGTTTCGTCAATTGGATCATGTGTAAACAAAGGCATAACATCAAAAGACACCATAATCTTGTTTTTCACATTTATATCTCGGAATTCTCTTAACATATGTTCTGTTTATATATATATATATATATATATATATATATATATATATTGATATTCATATTTGTAGTAATACGAGCCCAATGTAATATGGAAATTAAATTTAAGTGTTTTTTCTAAATGTTTAATTCATATCGACTACCTTTTTATGTATAGACTGTTTCTAATCAAGTGTTTAAAAAATGCACAATAGCATTCCCATTTGAAGCAATAAATTAAAATTTTTCCATAACTATGATTTTAACGACTTGCCCAATTGGAATATTTGTAAACAAGGTCGTCACAGAAAGGTAGGTGTTTTTTTTATTTCTACCTTTCATACCTTGGACTGTGCATAAAAGCTAAAATGGACTAGCAACCGGATGGACTGTTATTAGCTTATGATGTGGTGAAATTAGGCGATGAAATCATTTTTCCGTTACACGGAGCGGAGAATCGACCAGCGATCATAGTGGTCTCTTGCAGTCATCTTTCTGTGGGCTCCAGGTTGGTGTCACATTAGCGGTCTGGATGATCCAGCTGGCTTCAGCCGATGTGCAACAGCCTTATCAGCTAAACTGGCATCACTAATGACATTAATTTAATTTTGCCTTTTTGCTAACTTAGTCTGTTTACCCTGCTAGAAATGTTTTCAATTTCTTGCACGTGCATTATTCGCACGCTTTTCCACTTTTCAGAATGTAATAATTTTATTTGCACACTTTAGCGGAAACAAGGCATTTATTGCGCCCCAATTACGCATCCACGGCGTGTCCGCATCCACCGTCTCGTTTTTTCTTTTTCTAACTGATCGATTCTGCAATTTGTAAACTTGGCGTGACTTCTTCAGTTAACCAGTAGTGCCGATTTGCGCAACTAAACCCCAATTCACCTAGCAAACATGTTTTCCTAATAGAATAGCGATAAAACTTTTACTGCATGGACATTCTTTGTGCTCTGAATTTTCGAATCCAAACTTGGAAAATTGCACATCAACATGCTGATGTGCTTGCGACGATTCTTCAGGATTTCTCAAATTGGTTTGGCCAGGTTCAAAAGTTGAAGATTAAAATTAAATTGAAAGGAGATTTTGTGTCCATCAAATCTCATGGACAATTGAATGAGTCAGTTGGTGAAAAAGGCGTTCAAGAGAAAAAACCATTGTAGGACCAGAAAGTGACTGTCCGGCTCAACGTTCCATTTGTCTGGAACGCTGTTTCCTGCGTGATAAAGAAGAAACAGTACGCAGCTTCAACACGCACAGTTGATGCAGTTAAACTATGCGTGTTATGCAGAATAACGACGTAGCCTTCACCAGCAATTGAATTGAAGCCGCGGTTAGTCGCAGGCTGAAATGTTTTTGGCCAATTGGCATACACAAGTCCTCGTTCAACTCACGTTGGCCGATCGAACAGCCGTTTAGCATCCAGTGTGGAAGTGGAGTTCAACCTAAAATCCCGTTTCAAAAGTAGGGGTGAACACAATCGTTTGGAATTGTGCGCCATGCTATTGAAACCTTGCATGCAGGAGCTCCAGATATGGCAGTCTAGTTGCTTGCCAACTGCGGTAACAGAATTTAGTGCTACATTTACGAAGTGCTGTGGATAAAAAAATTGTAGCCAGTTGCATGTTTGCAGATTTAGCATACAAAAACAAATAAGCCTGAATTGGTGTTGATGCAAATAAATTATTAGACGCTCCTCTATTTTCCGCAGTCTCTGCATATAGAAATTTAAAGTTTTTCGCTTAAATATGTTAATTTACAGAGTCGTGAAGGCGTAAGGAGGACATTTGATATCTGAAAACTATTTTTCAATTCATTTCTTATTCCATTTTGCATGAGGTTGGCATTTTGACTTTTATAAAAGATTTTGTATCTGTTTTCATCATAAACTAAACAGCGTAGCATAGCAAATGCACTATATCTACTATTCTGGTTTCGTTCAGAATGTTTAGCATGCTGATACCGGTATAGGTATTCAATTAATTATTTCATATTGTACAAAATTTAGTTTTATCCAAATTACTTGATCTGTGTTATGACAAACACCGGCGGAATTCCAGTGGTTTACACTCACCATGTGAAAAGAGGCCGCTCTCATATTTTCAGGCAAAGTGAGTCCCATAAATCAGATACACTCTTCGTAACCTCATGTCATGATAGGTGATAAAATTAGAAATCAGACGAGCCATGCATGTGTGAATTTCCACGCAAACCACTCAATTTGTACTTAGTATTGACTTGTTTGCTCGTCATTTTGCTACGACTGTTCACACATATACCGGTATCTGAAACTCTGGATTGTTATCGACGTTTCCCGGTTGATCACCCATTAATATTAGAAGGAAGTCAAAATGACGGTATGAGTCATTTTGGAGATGATATGTATACCTTTGTATTCTACTTATTTTAAATTTAGGAAACAACATAATAAACAAATGGGACAATATTTGTCGGTCCCAATAGATAATATCCTATTGTATTATTTAGAAAATAATCTTTTAAATAAGACAACACTCGAGCGAAAATTTTACCTACGGTTCTTGGATGACATATTATTGGTTTTGAACAATAAGTGAGGATAAAGAGTTAAATTCCATGAATTTAAATCGTTAGATGCGATTTGGAATGCAGCATTAACTAATGACTGGAAAAGACGTTTGTATGAATTAGAATCTGAAGCTAGCTCCAGTAAACGATTACGAACATCGGATTAAGACTGACTTATTAGTGGGCTTATTATCTAATTCCTGTTTAATCAATTATTGAGAAAGTAGTCTTTCTAACACTCATCCTTTAACTGTTCGCTTATTTTTAAGGCGGTTAATGAGTTGAACGCTTGTTAAACGACCTTTGTATCTCACTTTACCTTAGAGCTCGTGTTTACAGTGCATCTATGCATGCAGTGTTTGTATACCGCGGAGAGATTAGGGCGTTCAGAGGCTAGGGTCCTAGATGCTAACAGGCATTCGAAAATCGTTGTCCTAAAAACATACGATACAGCAGCGTATTTGTGTCCTTCTAGATCTCTCAATTTGTGCTTCTCGTTTGGAAAGTGGCTCGCTTACGTCTTACGTACACCTACGGTCCGACAACCCGTTATGTTACTATTTGTTGTACCCACAAAATTGGCGTCAGACGCCTGATATGCAAAATTAATTTTAATTTGCTTGAACGTCTCTATGTTGCTAGACAGATAGTGCTCATCAGCTTTGGTTGGCAGACTAAATAAGAGAAAGAAAACTCCAAACACGAACCATCCTTACTAGGAATAAGCAACCCAGAGTTCTGGTACAGTCCACATGTAACCATGTGTTTATTACACTAATTAGTTTGGAAAATGAATTTTCTGACATCTTTTGGAGTAGCGATATATCCAAATGTGTGCATATTCTTTTTCTGAAGTATGGTGGGTAAATATTTGAAATCTTATTTTGCTTCGTGATTATCTAGATGAATCTGAAATCTACTGTGCTGTGGGGTCTACATCTGGCGCTTCCTCAGTCACCGCGGCATCCAATTGCACAAACGGGTCCAATGCGTCTGCAGGCCACCCGCGTCCGTTTCCATTTTGGCTGCCCAGCTTCGTTGCTGGGAAACCGTTTTACGTCAACGAAGCGGGCCCGTTGCTGGCCATGGCAAATCATCGTGTAACCAGCTTACCACCTGATCTCAGCACAAGTTTTATACAACGCCAAATAGGCAAATACCAATCGGTTAGCCGTTAATTTACTATCTCAATGCAATCCATAAATATCGAATTTATTTAACTTTTTTTTGAACAATTTTTACTCAAATGACGTACATAAATTTACATATACATACATGCATACGTAATCGCATAAACACATAAGGCTTACGTGATTGCATACATACAACATACATGAATAGGAGCAAGCCAACAAAGATAAATACATACATACATAAATAGATAAATACATACATACATAAACACATACATACATACATAAATGAATTCATACATAAATACATACATACATGCATACATAAAATAGTTCATACATACATACAGAGACGCATACATAGAAAAATGCATATATGCATAAATAAATGCATAAATACATACATACATACATACATACATGCATGCATGCATACATACTTATATACATACATACATACATACATACATGCACACATACATACATACATACATACATACATGTATACGTGCACACATCAAAACATAATAATAATTATAGATTATTATCATCATGACACAGCAATTCAATTTATAATATACATGAACACGAGAGGATAATCAAAGAAAGTAATAAATTTTTTTTTTAAAGTGTTAATAATGCCAAGAAATAATCATCTTAAGCAAAAATAATATTAAAAGAGATTGATTTATGATGAAGAAGATTTATTTCAAATAGAAATATTTACATAGGCGATATAGGAATGATGCAACCTGGACCTGTACACAATTCCATCATTGCACATTCAACATGATATCAAGGCCACATCGACAGTACTACTTCCTTGCGGGTTTCACTGCATCGCGTTATAAACAAGACCAGGCCTCGAAGTTAGCTCTTCCCATTTTAAGAACGATAGTTAAGAAGAAGATGATTCTGTTGGATGTCTGTTACAAGATCACCACTGAACTCGATTTAGTGCTATATCACACAGGGAGTCCAACCAAGAACTATAAAACACACGTAGACGCCATGCTGGTAGACGAGCGGTTCAAATAGCTCCCTGGTTAACTTTAGTTCGCTTTATCTCTATCTGCCATGTGCACGTCTGTCCACCCTGTCGTCCACGCCAATTTGGCGTTGGCTAAGAGAATGGTGCTCTACTAGGCAGTCGAACTGAACGACTACAGAAAACGTGACAGAGCCAGCGCAGTTGATGTGGTCTTATTTGTTTTTTTAACGAGGGGCACAATTTGGCCAATCAAAAATACGTATTGTAATGTCAATGTTGCTTATTCGTTGTTGGAATGCTCCACGTATTTTGCATCTTACACAACTGTGGTCACAAACCTGAAAGCATCTAGAATCTTCTACTCTAAACAACCAAGTTACACTAACAGATTAAAAATAACCTGCACGTACACATGCATTGTACACAGGACCTTTAAGGCAAAGTGAAATACTCGCGTTTCTCCATAAATGGCGAAGGTTGAAACATGTTATCCTAGCCTTCGCGACTAACACACTCACCTCGTCAGTCGTTTTGCCTGAAATATTATTACAGATACGAAATTATGTAAACCTTTTGACTTCATTCGAATCTTCACTTACAGCCGCTGAGTTGACGTGTTGGTTGATCATGTTGAAGTATGTTACACTCAGAGGGTGCCAATTTCATGGCAATTGATGGTACAATTCCGGATAATCTGTTTGAGGTGACACAAATAGAATATAGCTTTTCGAATTATAATAATTATAAAATTTCGTCTGCGTTTCTAGATCGACTAATCTCTCAGCCGGGCAGAACTTCGATACTCGCATTTTGAACGTATGGAGGAGTATATTTCATAACAGCGTCTATTACAAAATTACACAACGATGAGGTAAATGGACAACCTAGACGAACACCATTGCTATTGGTGTAGTTGTGTGTTAATTCGTTGTAGACTTTAATGCGACGAGAAGCGTTTGAGTAGAGAGCACGTATAATATTTCATAATTGAAGGGATATACTCTTTTTTTAACATAAGATTTAGTAGAAGACTGCGGTCCATGGAGTCAAATGCGCACTTGCTGTCTAGAAAGACGAGCATGGCGGGATGACGCAATATTTGTCGCAGTTCAAGTACATTTATTAAGGTGAAAATGTTGTCCAAAAAACCCTGTTCTAGTTGGAATCCGAGTGGTTCTTCTCAAATATGCCATTCATGGGAAGCGCTTAGGTGAAGTAAGTCAATCGAAGCAAATTACGTAGATACGACTGGAGTCAAACTTATACCATGATGGTTAGCACACGAATTGCGATTGCCTTATTGAAGATTGGAATGACAGTCGATTAAATCTAAGCGACCGGTACGGTCTCCTTATTTTTTATAGTACAGTAAAAATTATTCAGCGCCCAACAAATTATGTCGCCACTGTCCTTAAATAAATTCGAAAACAAATCATTGGAGCCAGTAAATTAAATTCGTTGACGTTAAAACCGAACATAGATTTAATAAAAGGTAGTTTAATTGAACTATTCTCGCTACTTGCCGATTCGATATTGGGCTCAATGATATACTCAACATCCATCATGTTATTAGCATCTAAGGGAGCGCTATGCCTGGTTTGAGAAGAGATAAAGTAAAAAGAGTCAGAATAGGAAATGCAAGTGTCTGCGGTAGCCTGAATTTGCTTATCATCCGTGCACGACTCAAAAGATACTGAGACCTCTTTTACCCTTCGCGAAGGCCGATATGGTATGGATTCATTATCGTTCGCATTGTTCACATATATATGTGGGCTGTAAACGAACTATCTTTGCTGGCGCTAGTGGCCATAGTTTCCGGCAGAAGCTGAGATTTGCCTCTCGCGTCTGACACGTTTCCTCTCATTCCATCACAAAACCATTCGGCAATAAGTGATCTTTTTTTGGTATAAAAAGATTTCGAGGCGTCACGAGAAACGTGAGCGGGGTCCGGAAAGGTTCGTGCTCCCATTGATGAGCTGCTTAACCTGTGCCCGTTGATCGTCAGCTGTAAATTACCACGGATTTTGATTATACCTTCATACATATATACAAACGTGCGTACGTGCATTCACACATAAGCATAAACTTGCATACCTACATAGATACATGTACACGAAAGTGCATGCAAACATTAAAAAACACACTCTTCTTTTTCGTAATTTCCGGGACCTTATTTCCAGTCCCATCTTCAGGGTTGACACAATACACACGGGAGTAAAACACAACTTGTGGCAAATTTTGTATCCTCATTCAAGTCAGATATATTTATATTTGTTATACATTGTCAAATATTTAACAATTTCTTCTTACAGTCTAGCACGGCTTTACCACCGAGTGTTGCCTTAGCACCGCCCGGGTCATTTGCGTCAGGTCTGCTTGTCTGTCACTTTGGATCTAACACAACTGAGACGATGCGCCGTCTCGAGGAGTATTTGCAGCGATTGGCCGATGCTGTGAATCCAGAACCGAGGCCTAAATCCACCAATTCGTTAGGGGTGAAAATGTTGCCAGCTAATCCTGACGATCATGTAGGAAATTGTGCACGAAATAGACAGGCAGAGTGGGATAAGAACATGCACGAAAACGAGCGCGATGCCTTCCAAAAGGCGAAAGGTGGCCATGCAGATCCGAGTGCGCGAATACATCGACCAGCAAATTGCGATAAACCTCTGTCAACCAACCTACAGCCGAACCAGCTCAAAGAGCACGGCCAAGTTCAGACGCCAGATGACCGCAACGGCGAGAAGTCCGCTGTGAATGGATCATTAATAGTGGAGAACCGAAATGAAAAGCTCGCGTAAGTAAAATGACATTGGATTTTAGTTGAATAATAGTCAACTCTTATAGTTCTTATTTAATTCCACCTAATACGCATCAGTCTGGCAGATTTTCTTGCCGATGGAGCGTTGGGCTACGTTGCCAATATTCAACAATTTTCAAGCTGAGAAGTTTGTCACCTCCTACGATTACTGCTGGCGAAATTAAAACTCGGTGTGCTATAATATGGCCTTTATACACATTTACTCTATTCTTAGTCTCGAAAGCAAAACCGATTTCGGAGACGAATTTCTGGTCATTTGAACTTTGCACATTGTCTAGAAAGCGGGCAGTTCCTCAAATTAATAAAGTATATTCTTCTTTGGAAAGTGTCAGAAGCACGCATTCAGCAGAGTGTCCTTCCGCTTCTCCTGTTACTCTCGTTGCGCTGATGGAAGGGCGTTGCTAACGGAAACAATGGCTTAAGCGTAGATTTGGTTGTTTTTTTTCATGGCGCAGTGTGAGTTTTCAAGTCTATTAGGTGGTCTCTCCACACGCTGTGCCACCTGATCAAGTAACCTCCCTTTAGAGTGGTTTCCTACTTCTTCGGCTGTTGTCCTAGTCTAGCACGAGTGCATTTGCTGTCGGGCATGTGTGGCATTGCCGGCCTTCTTACCCAGTGCCACAGTCACTGCAGTCGACCTTCCCAAACTAGATTATGTCACCTTGCTGAGCTCTTCAATTTAAGAAGTTGGATCGTATATTTTGTTCCTGATGAATGTCTGTTCATGTTCAGCTTTGAGTTGACCACATTCTAATTTTGACTGGTCGAATGAACTGCATTTTTAAAGTCTTGAAGTACCTCGTAATTTGTGAATCGCGTAATTATTTTATTCGTGAATAAATCAGAGGTAGTCTTATATGCCGGCTTTCACTTGATTAAAAATGCATCGAAGTTTCATAATATAAAGGCTTTTTATCCATATTCGTACATGGATGAGGAGTGGGGACAACTGTTTTAGTTACCTTAATCAAGATTGCGTTCTTGATATAGACACCTGACCCATTAATTACTTGCATATGTCAGTAGAAACCATGTATTGTGTAGTGTGGAAAAGACAATTCATCCAGGAGACCGGTTTCGTTCTTATTCGGAGCTTTTAACGTGCTGTCCAGAATTTGCACATTATGTATGATGGATTAATTAACGAAACTCGTTTCAATAGATAATCAAATGAGTGATTTGAACCCCACATAGAAAGAAATGTAAATGGTATATTACCATTTTGAAAGTCAAATTGATTAGGGGCGACGATATTTAAAAAATTTTTTACAGAAAATATATTTACTCAAGAATACTCCTGAATGTTGAATTTTAACACCAATACCGAATGAAGATAGAAATTCTTAAGTCTTTAATATTAAAGGAACATACAGATATTAGATTTCGAACAGAGTAGATGAATGAAATATATAAACGGGATATTTCAATTGAATGACTACTCATTGAAAGGAATAGAGTCTGAAATGAAACACGTTTTAAGAGGCTGTGATTTAAAACTCTACGTGAACTGACCAAAGAAAATCAATATTCGTTGGTTGTACTCGATTCTGTGTTGAGAAAGAAAGTTATTATATAACTGAAAATTGTGTGCATTGTGCAGCAGTGTGGCTCAGTGGTTAGAGCCCCAGATTCCGAAGTAGACGTGCCCAGGTTCGAGCCGTGTCCGCGGAAAATTCTGGCCAGTACATGAAGAGTTCAAAATAAGGACGAAACCGGTCTACTGGATGAATTGCCTTATCTACACTATGCAATACTTAGTTTATACTGACAAATATATGAACATAATGGCTCAGGTGTCTATTTCAAGATTGCAACCTTGATTAAAGTAATTTTTACCACCACCCGCGCAACAAATGTTCGTTTAATTATGTAATTGTTCTAGTTGCCCTTTTCTATCAAAGTTACTTGACTTTTGTGTGGCTGGACATGATGATCAAATATGCTGGATTCAATTGAATTCGGTTTACAAATTTTCTCAATTTCTTCAAAGCTTGGAATTGAAATCTGCAGAAGAGCTAGAATATATTTTTTATTTATTTAAAGAATGCTGATTAATATCACCTAAACTTTCACTTAAATCAATATCAGTATTTATTACTTTGTTTAATAATGGATCTGAAATTATATTGCGGTTACACACTACCGAGAGTATTTTTAAAGATATTATCTCTCTACTGTCTACTAAAAGTAGCATGAATCTTAACAAAATTTATCTATTGGACTTCTCGCTTCTTAACTATTCTTTTAAAGTTTTTTTTCTAAAATTAATAAATTTTATCATTGATGTTGCACGTCGAAATCTTACTTGATTTCTGCTGTGACTGGCATTGGTTTCTTTCAAGTCGTCTTATCAGCAAACGAGACAAACTAATAAAATATTCTAATTAGTTTGTTGTTTTATTTTGTGATGAGCTGCAAAATGATTAATCGACGCGGAAAAGAGGAACTGGAAGCAATCCCGTGTTAGTCAAATTAAAGATAGGGTAATCATACAATTCCCAGTATTAAAACAATGCATTTAACTTAAAGCTGAATTTTATTGTCTAATATTTGCAGAAAACGTCCCCGTTCTTCTTGTTGGAATTTTATTTCTAATATAGCTTTTCACAACGTTGTCGATTTTCCCACAAAATCACTAATGCTGGTGTAAAATATTTCACTTAACTGTCTTTATTTTTATGATAAAAAACATATCCTTAAATTTAAAAGAAGAAAAATCTCAGAAAGAAGAAAAACTCCCATTAACGCCATGAATAGTATCTTAAGCGAAACACTTGTATTAACACTGCTGCACCATTTCAACGATGAATCTGTATTGTATTCATCTTATGGAGCCGTATTATAGTAGACATCTACTGACCATAATTCCTCTTAAACTACGTTCAGTTCTGATTTACCTGTCATTCTTGCACGTGAACACCATTTTATGCAATCATTGTTGCTTAAAAGAACAAAAATAACATAGCAGGTCGAAAATTTGCCATAAGGAACATATAGGCGTAGTTAAGTTTGCTTTTGAATAATATAATGTCTGGTCCAGACTGCCCGTGATGTTCCTGATGAATTAGAATGAGACCGTACCAAACTGCACCGCTAACATATCGATACCTGAAGCATATTTGAAATAAGCAAGTCGGCTAACATTGTTCTTTTGTCCAGGGAGCATAGCAAGACGTTAGCGGGGAACGCATTAATGTCCTAGTTCAAATAGCTTGGACCAACGACGCGTCATTTCGGATGGGCAGAGTGATAGTTAAAATTGAGGGGTGGCGAAGATGAGTTTCAACTTAAAAAGATTGACCTAGAGATTATGCAGAATAGCGAATCGTAGATCTGTCAGAACAGTTGCCGATTCGATGGTGCTGGAATAATTACAAAGTGCAGCCATTTAGTGGCGCATATTCTGGGACTTGTGTCGAGAATGCGACGGAGTGCCTGCATTTCCTCCGTCGGTCTTATATCCATGAAATATTCGATGTAGGCGAACTTTAAAATATAATTTGAAAATGACGGCGTCGAAGACTTTTGATGCTTAATGCCATCATTGCCAGTGACTGCGCTATTCTTAATTATAGAATATTGCTTGGTATTTTACCAATCAAAAACGATCGATCACTAATATGGGAAAATAATCGAAGCGTCACATTTCCGCCATCACTATTGCATGCGACAGAGAATTGTAGAGAATCTCTCAATTTCTGGTCAACTGAACGTGCTTTGTTTACGTGTGGAGGCGTGGCGTACTGTGCGACACCTCGGCTGAACCGACCACCATGTCAAACTTTGCGCGTCCTCTGATTGTCTTTCTTTTTATGCTCGCACTTTTTTTTTGCTTCTTTAACTTGTGCTTGCGCGTTTTTCACTTATATCCGCCATTGAATTCTTCTTAAATTCTCTTTTCTCCACGCTTAACTGAAAGATAATTGTATTAATTTCCAACCGGAAGCATCTAGATTGATACGGCCGCATTTATCTTTGGTAACTTGGTTGTTAACTGGAGATATCTGAAAATATGCTACATGTTGAGCAGCCATGCTTAGACGAGCGACTTACAAGGTGTCGTATTAAAGCAAAACATGATCGGTAATTGCTGATTGATGCGGCGATTATCTCGTTTCATGTGAAGCCTCGAGTTCGGTGTTGCTAAGCAGCGATACTAATTGTTAAGCCATTAGCGATGGGATGAAAACAAGAGAGCCCGATGCGAAGGGCAAATTTCGGCCGCGCAATTAATGTTGGCCACCGAGGCATTTAAATCGGATATCCGGGAGAATGGCACTCGTCAGCGTTAGTTGGCAGACCATCTAAGAGATTAAAAATTCGGTATGCAAACTATTGACATTAGGAATGGGCTTTGCTGCCTACATGTAGTCATAAATCCCGGATCTCACAAGAAGTGCAGAACTGTGCGCACCACCTTTGACAACGTTTTATTGTTTGCGAACCTCTGGTATTACAACACTTTGTCAGGCCGAACAGGTGGGAGTTCGTGTTCTCCTTCACTCACGCGCCGAAACTTCTTTAACTAAATGGATCTCTGTTATCTGACGACTTTGTGCAGCACGCTTAATAACTTCCACTGAAACCAATGCCAGACACATTGGCCAACATTTTATTTTAGCTGCACCCACTGATCACGAGAAGGTCCGATATACTTTGGTTCATGGGCGACAAGAATGCTGAGTTTAGGCGATTGTGTAACGCAGAATTTCATGTTGGTAGCAGATAAACTTTAAGCTGAATGCACAACGATACTGATAAACAAATGTTGGACACCGACACAGAATACTGATTATACTTAATTAGCACAAACTTCGAGCGTAGCGTAAGGGGCTTGGTTGCATAAAATTCTATGGTTCCTGGACAATTGTATTGCAAATCGGTTATGAAGCAATTGTGTATGAACGAGATGCTCAAATTCGAGACCGTTGTTGTTTTTTGAAAATTTATGTCAACATGAACCCTGCACTTACTCAACAATTTGCTACGCACATTTTCCGGAACGTTAGTAAGAATTAAATGTAAAATAAACTTTTGCATAGTATCTAAGCAGGCTACGAATCATACTTGATTGGGAACACTGGAGAAATGGAAGAAGTATTTACTTCAGGCAGCAGCCAATGTTTGTTCCGAATTTATTGAGTGACAGGCTCGAGAGTAGTAAGTCAGCGAAACATTACATGGTCGTGAGAGCAACTTTGAAGTCGATACTATGTGTCGTCTTAAACGGTGCTCTGAATACTTCAAAGGATAGTTCATCTGGTCGTCTTTATCTGTACTGATATTCGCAATTAATCCAAAATCACCATAGCTAGTCCCTAATTTCGAACCGTTCGCAGAATGAAAAAATAATGCATTAAATATCCAATCGTAAGCATTGTGTTTACAAGTCCTGTTGATTTGTCACCAACTTTATTTAAAAATTGTGTATTAGGTGTTGCGAACCTAGTAACAAATTAGTTCAGTTTTGACCAGAAGGATTAACCAAAGAAAGCAGGAGCGGAAAGTATAATCTCATGCACATTCGTTTCTTGCTTACTGGCGAATGATCAGTAGGAGCCGGTATTACGCCCTTTAACCACTATATATTTTGGTCAAAGAATGTGGATAATAGGACGGTACAATCTCCTAGACGAATTTGCAAATCTAAAATAGTGAAGCTAACATCATATAACGTATTTGACAATTCGACTTCAAAGCCAACTCACTGTATATAATTTACATACCAAGTCTTTAATGGGTACCAACACTATGGCTATTGTTTCAGTACCCGATACCAACACTATGGTAGCCGAGTCGGTACATGGTACCAACACAATGGATTTGAAGAGATATTAAATTGCACCGAAATTGTGAAATGCAACTGTTTCTGATCACCTGTTACTCCAGCAAATCCATACACTCTGGCTTTAGTCGATATCAGTCTTCACTTTTCGCGGCAATCATGACATCATTCCATTAAATATATCGCAGTTAGAAGCAGTTTGTTGCGGAGAACTAATATGTACGCAATTTTTATTAGGTGTTACACTGTTTTTTCCTTCGAGTAATTAATAATCTGATCGATCGGCCTACGTAATTTGATCGACAACTTGCGCATGTATATTGATACGTAATTTTTGTGATCTACATTAACGGCTGTTTCTTATAAATTGCTGGTAAATGCCGGTGTGTTACCTTAGATAACACCTATAAGTTAGCCGGATTGTATGTGCGTATTAAAGCCACTTCAATTTTATTTTTTGCTGTGTGGGACAATTGGATGGTAGCATCTCCTATACGAATGTGTAAACCTGCAGTAATTGAGCTCGTGTCATATAAAGTCTTCGAAAAGCAGGCATACACATTCGTATAGTAGATTGTATCGTCCTATTTTCCCACATTCCTCACCCAAATATATAATGGGTAAAGGGCGTGATACCGGTACCGACTGATGAGTCGCCAGGAAGCACGAAGCGAATGTGCATGAGATTGTACTTTTCGCTCATGCTGTCTTTGATTTATTCTTCTGGTCACAACTGAACTAATTTGTTTTTAGGTTCGCAACACCTAATACATACTTGCATATATATTAGTTCTTCGCAACAAACAGTATTTAACTGTTATATATTGAATTGAATGATGTAATGTTTACCGTTATACTTTCGTGTACACTATCTTGGTTTGCTTTATTATTGTTAACATTATCGTTTTTCAACTTAATTCTAATACAATTATTATTTTTTTCCTCGTGGTTATGCAGCAGTGAAGCATCGGCTCTTGAGAGATGTCGGTTTGCTGCTTTTGATGTTGACAAGAAAATAATTTACTTTTAGCATAAGCCTTTTTTTGAAACCACTATATTATTTTTCTTACGCACGCACATAAACGATAGCACGTTATTCTTTAAATCAAGTTTGCGAGGTTGAAGTAAACACCAATCCCATCATATTTAGCCAGTCGTCGAACAACATAATAAAACTACCGCCAGTCGCAACGCACTGACGTGTTTCGACCTTCCATGATCATCATCAGAGTACGACGGTAAACTGACTAGCGAGAATCAAACTGCAACGCATATATATATATATGGAAAGCGAAAATGTTTGCCGTCGTAATGTGGTGATGATCAGCATGGAAGGTTGAAACGCGTCAGTGCATGCGACTGGTGGTAGTTTGTCTGTGTTTTTCGATGTCCGGTGAAATACCATTGAATTGGTGTTCACATAAAGCTCGCAAACTTTATTTAAATATTTGTTGCCACCACCCGCGTGGTGAATTATTGTTCAATAACACGTTATTCCAATTTGTTCTTCGTGGCCTTTCTTTATCGTTTATTTTGTGGATGACCAAATACTGAAGTTCCTTTCGACTTGTCGCTGCTTATTAAGTAACATCTTTTCACATGAAGATTTAACTCAAAAGTACTACTGTGATTACTAATTTTATTCTACATAAGACTGTCAGTAGAAGCCATATTTTTAATCTGACATTAAACCAACATCCTGCCAATTAGTAAGCTTACCGACAATTGCAAACCACTCATAAGTTTTTGCATACACTTATCAGGAATACATTCAGCTACAAATTGTTCAACGGATTTTAGAAAGTCTATTTCAAGTGGAGTACCACATCCAATTGAGGTTATGCGTTTTGTTACAATTTGCAATGGTTTAGAATGCAACGTACACAGGGAAGCACTAAAACTTCAAACATGCGTTTCATATTTAACAAGGAGCCCTGCGTTTCTTAAGATTTTTTTCTAAATCTGGCATTTTCGTTTACTATTTGATGCCTGTTGAAGTTTGACTTGCGAAACGAAAAATAAAATTTGTTTTCTTGTGTCGGAATAATGTTTTATCACTGGATTGTTTATTAATTAACGCAACCATCGCTAACGTGACATGACCTGACGTGACGTGACGTTAATTTTCCGACGTGTAGCTCTGAATAGCGTAAAAGATAGCGTGAACCATGCCGGTACTTTTGGAAAACTGCTAGCCCTTCCTATTCTAAGGCGTAAGCTACATTCTTCTGCCTACTCACCACACAGTATTAACTTGGTGCAGTCGGAATTCGAGGAAACAGGCGAGACGTTGTGTGCAGGTATTCGCTACAGAAAGGTATATGCTGGTGGCAGACTGAGAATTATATCTGCCAAAGTGAATTGGGCCCTTTACTCTAATTCTGTCCGTGTTTGCATAACATTCTTATCTGAAATGGTTTCAAGGGTCGGTATTTTATTCATTTCAGCACTAATTTTTCTAGGTAATACGCGCACTACACACACTGGGAGAAAGTGAGGAACAATACCACAAATGGTGATGATGTTCTTTAGTTAAGCACAAATAAGTAGCGGTTTTCTCGCATAGTACTCGCCCCTTTAAGAGTACACATTTTAAAAATAACATTTACGCAGCATTGTTCCATGACGTTTAACCGTTGTGCTATACAACTCACTAGCTCTGTTGCTGCCTCACTATCTTCTTACGTCGAGGTAATTCGCTTCTGATCATTTCCGCTCTAAAGGGAGCTGTTGGAGCTTGATTTTCCCTAGGTAGCCACCGCAACATTGTGGTCGTCAGCTTTTGCCGACAAATTATCCACGAGAATGAAAATAATGAAGACATATTATCCATCAAAATAGCGAATTGATGACCTAAACTTCGTTTCATAGTCTGTGCACGACCATGAGTGTCTGCGCTGCAGTAAAGCACCAGGTTTTTTTTAAATTTATGATGCAATTAATTCTATGACGAGTGTGACTTCAACGCATATTCATTATTCAATTAAATTCAAATTATCCATTTTGTCAGGTTCAATTTGAATTCTGTCCAGGCGCTTGACTTACCGCTAGCTGACGAAGAGTTCGACGAAGAAAAAGAAGAAGAAGAAGAAGAAACAAAAGAAATCGTGGATGCTCCTTCGTCGAGCAACAATCCCTTGCGCGATCAATTTGGTGGCCATTTCGACAGCGACAATTATTCTTTTGGTTCTTTGTTTGGCGCACACTCGTCGAAATCTAATGAATTCGACTCAAACCAGTCGACTCGGACTAGGCGAAACAAGAAAATTAGTGCTCCTTGTAGCCGAACTGGCGTGAACGCCATAATAAATGCGCGAACACAGCAAGAAGTGGCAAAACACCAACTTCAAAGGAGAAATGAGGCGCTTGTTTTGCCGCCAATTGTGCCCGATGCGATTGATGGAAACCAACCAACTAAGGAGAACCGACAAATTGGTGGTGTGAGCTTGGTTGAATATTGCAACCGAGCTCAGCAGAAGCATGCCAGCGCTCAAACTACCTCAAGTGCGAATCATTTGTCTGATTGGATTTGCAGCATTTCGGAATCCGATCAGAAAGTGAAAAATGAACAAAATACCAGTCGCTCGGAAGCTACGGGATCAATCGGATTCGGCTCGGTGCCTAGTCTGAGTTTCTGTTTGGGAAGCGCAGCCCGACATCAACAACAACAGCAGTGTGATCGGGAGGCGCTTAGTCGACGTATGAGTGCTTTGGCGCAAATGGAAACTGATCGCCTGGCTGCTGTGTTGAAGCGTAATTGGGCCGAAACGGGAGTCGGTGGCCAAGCAGCCTCCCATCTAATTCCACCTGAGCCGCCAACCAACACTTTGGCTGATAATCCTGAGAATAAGTTTAGCAGTGGTGTTAGGATTAGACCCGCAGAAACCACGCAACCCGGAGTGACGGTAAGTAGCGTTCACGTTTTCTCTTCTAGTGCGGTCTACCAGTAGTTCGAAACTGTGAAATCGTCTGATGCTTTGCTAGTGTTTTATTTCGCTCAACTTGGTCGAAGGCTAGCAGAAGTCGTGCGCATTGCATGCTGAAAATTGCGCCTTAATTTTTACTCCAGTCACTAACATGGCCCGGTGCAGTACATCAGCCTTTTCAAATTTAATGTTTTGCCTCCGCAAATCCAAAATTAAATAAAAATCAACAACAACCACAAAAACAACAGCAACAACAACAATAACAACAACAACAACAACAATACTACTACTACTACTACTACTACTACTAATAATAATAATACATAATAATAATAATAATAATAATAATAATTTAATAATAATAATAATAGTAAAAATAATAGTAATAAAAATATTAATATTCCTACAGTTAGAACACACAAAAACGTCACTATCTAGACCTCTTCATTAGACCCCAATTTCATTGGTTTTATCCAAATAATCAACCTTTTATAATATGCACAACATTGTACATAAATATATCGGTCTGCTATATGGAAATAACAGAAAGAAAGCCAGGCATCATTTGGCGTGTGGGTGGATAGGTCGCATGAAGATGACAATGCGCGTTTTACTATATTTTGGGGGGTTCCGAAAAGGTTAACGTGCGTGCGGATGCCTTTGTTGGCCAGACTGGGAAGCATTGCGCTGGTTTCTTGCAGGTTTCGCACTGCTCTCGGCGTTTCACTGCAGATTTGCGCCTCTCACAGTTCTATCTTTGCCGCAATTCATTGGGGTATGTGTTCCGACAAATGCAGAGAGTCTACTTAGACAGTGGTTCGATTTTTCAATTACAAATGAGGAGCTACACCTCACCCAAAGTCAAAATAACCATTATTGAACAACGCAAAATAGCTCAGGTATCCGCACTACATTGCATTAAGTCTAAACTTATAACCTTTTGACAGGACGGAGTAGGTTTTCGCTGTTCTGCTAACTAAAAGGCTGCATTTAAAACCACTTAAATGGACTGTTTTTCTTACGAAATTAATCACAACCGCGTGAGCAGGTAACCGACTTGCCTGGTCGACTTTAATGTCTAGAGCAGCCATTTTACCATCATTTTTTTAAATTGCTAGCAATCTGCCCCGGTGATAAGATTGGTTTTGGTATTGAGAATACCTGCAGATCTTGATCTCGCGGTGCACCGCTTGGTGTTTAGATTAGCGGTCATTTCGTCATGTTTATCTTATATGACGATTGCGGTTACTTGTTTCTAATTAGTTGCCCGTCGTATTTGTGCAACTTTTAATCTAATTACGCACTGCTTTTATGCTAAATTCTGGTGTCGATAGCCTAACAACATCGCCTTTCTTCGGAAATTGTGTAGCTTGGATTGAATTTTTAAATGTGTTTTCCAATTTGACATGCCTGCGTTTGCATAATTTATTCTATGAGGCCATCATGGATTGCGCGCGAGTGGTGATATTCAATTTTTAAATAATGATGGCGGAATTGTGATAAAAACCGATCCCTTTCTTCAACCATTCAAGCAAAATAGCCATATTATCTTTAGTCTCACACACTGATGCGTTTGTATCTTGCACGTTCATCATCAGAGCAAGACACTATTCTGAATTATGGAGAACGAATCGCAATATATATATATATATATATATATATATATATATATATATATATATATATATATATATATGTATATATATAATTTATTTAAAATTAAAATGCAGCTCTTATCCATTAAAGTCTCAGGCATATTTTGCTTGACCGGAAATGTCAGCTGCATTATTTGTATGCCAACACAATGAGAGCCACTTTGCAGTCTCTACTTTATCTCCATTAGATGTTTTAAAATTCAGTTATTACTTGTGCCACATCTGATAAGGTTGATTTAAATCAAATTTACGAACGCTTAAAAATGCCAATCCAACTGTTTGAACCAATCGCGCAGAACAACCAAACTACCGTCAATCTAACGCCTAATTAAGTATTCCTGCCTATTGTGGTTATTAGCCGAGGAAGATGGCAAACTGACTGACAAGAATCAAAGCATAATGCATACATAATTGATTAAAAAATGAAATATATATTGCTAGTATGAGCCAAAATTGCACAGGGTAAAAAAGGCAATTCATCAAGTATTTCGTTTTTGCACTCATTTGGAGCTCGTCAGTTACTTGCCAGAATTTTGCTTCGACTCGCGCGAAACCGCATATTTTCTTTTGCGTCACTCACCTATTATATAGATATATATATATATATATATATAAATATATATAAATATCATATGCTATATGCTTCAACGTGAATTTCAGTTCAAGGCATTTTAGATTCGTTCTGTACAAGCTGGAGCGTCTATATTTTTCATCTTTCTAATCTTTGTTCTCTGTCGGGTTTCGACTGTCGAATTTCTCTGCAATGCGCTGAACTCTATCTTTGTTTAATTTTTGTACATGCTAAATTTAGCGCAATTTAAATTTCCTTTATTTTTATGGCGAAAAGAAAATACAATGTGCCCCGACATCGCCTACTAATATTCTATCAATTGGACCGGGCTCGATTCTCTTCCATCCGAATTCGTTTATTCTGCCAGCAAGTCAGCAAAAGTCTAACATGCCAAACTCCGCTGGTTGCCAAGGCTCGACAGTGTTTCGTTTCGGCTCCGGTGACATACACGACATTCGTTCTACAGCGACAGACGATCATCCTTCAGTTGACCGAGTTGTTGGCATGGCAACAGGTGGCTCACATTGCTCCCTTGGAAATCCGGTGCATGTTAGACCACACGAGGGGTTGAGTAGTATCAACGGCTCAAATGAGCTGTCCCCCTCTGGTCTATTGTCGTCGGAAGACGCCAGCGGCTCTGCGAGTGGTTCGCGTTCACATCGTGGTTGGCTTTCTGCAGATAAAATGCGGTCACGTAAAAAGAGAAGCAGTCGGGTTGTTGTGACAGATGTTAATGGATTAGAACTGTTAAATGAACTGACTGATGCAAGCAATGTTCAGCATGAAGTGGTTGCCAGCACCGGCAATGTTTTCACTGTGTAAGCCTTTCTAATGAGAAGGCGTCACCTGCATTTGTATTCTGAGTATTTGGCCATTATTCGCTGTTACGCATTATATTCACAGGCGAGCTTATTTGTTTTTTAAACCGTTACATGAGCGGCTTCTAGATTCATTCTCGGTATTGCGTAAGAAATGCATAGGTTTATAAAACGCGCCGTTTCTCATGTTTACTGGGAAGTTTGCATGCACGTAGCGCATTCGAGCGACGCTGTTGAGACCCACCAACTTTTCTGCTTATTAGTGCGCATAAGTCTGGTAAGCCCTGGCCTGTGAGACGAAAGAAATACTTTTTAGACTAATCCTTTACTGCAAACAACATCACGAGCTCATGGTTACCAAGTAGATAAAGCCTGGGCTATGGCGAGCTAAGTCGGGCACGCTTATAGACCAAACGAATGCCACTTCCCTCAATTTTCAATATTCTCGTTAATTGTAGGCCGCATTCTCACACAATGAAACTAGAGATGAAATAGCCGGTTATTGCATTCATCTGGTAAAGTAATCCTTTTTGGAGACAGCTCCATTTGGTTCTCCCTCTCTTCGACTATCAAAGCCTTTTTGTAAAGATTGATTGCTCGATAGACGCAGTAAAGGATAACCATCTTGTGCTCACACACCGTGAGAGTGAAAGAGTGGAGTGGCGCTTTCTACGCAGATTGTGATTCAATTCGGCCCCCATTGCACATCATATAACGTGATTTCTGGAATTCGTACAAACCGCTTTTCGCTACCAGGTGCCAAGAACCAGATGGCTGTGCAAACGAACTAGGATGTTATTATTGTGTGTGTGTGTGTGTGTGCTTAAATTTGTAGCACATATTATTTTGAGCGATCAGCGAAAAGATTGGCTGTACGCAATAATGGGCGACGCGCGGTGTAGACAGTGTCACCAAACTGCTATTTCACAAAATGGATGGTATTTGTTTACAAAAAGATTAGTTTTAATTAGTTATAATCTGTTCGCTTTAAGATATTTGGTAAATTTCCTTCGCCTGCTAGATTATCGTGAATACGTTGCGCAGCGCAAATACAGTTGTGCCAGTTTCAAATCTTTATCCACTGCTTATCTGATCGATCTATCCAAATGTTTCGAAGCCAAATTCATCCTCACATGAGACAGAGAAAGTTCCGAAAAGTTTGCATGGAAAGAACGCATTACTGGGCACCATATTATAATAGTTGTTATTTCTCAAGCTGCATATTACCATATATATATAATAAAATAGTTAGAAATTTGCATTTTTTTCTAAATATTGTTTGATTCTATTCTATTGGCTTATGCATTTACAATCGAACCGCCCAAAGTCAATTATTTTCACACGTGCGATATCTATGTCAGTTTGATCTGGCCGATTACTAAGGTAGCAAACCAAATAGCATGTTAGAATAAGCACACTTGACAGAGCGGAGAAGATTTACACAATAGTTGAACACTTTTATCAGAAAACTCAGACTCCAAACCCAGTGGATTTCATGGTATTGCTCAATTTAATACATGACAAGGAACTGCGTACTGCCGAAGCTGCAATTTGCGATAGTTTATCTTGGCTGTAAATAAACAAAAATTGAACTATGTATAAGCTGGTGAACTGCTTGTTTACCTCAGTCAAGAGCATGATATTTCAGTCGAATTAAGACATGCCGAAAGAGTAGCCTGCTTTAGGCGTATTCCGTGAGCCTATTTATATAACATATTACGTTTCTGTATACAAGGTGTTTCTCAATTCAAATGATTTATTTACAATAATAGCTTAATTCCAAAGCATACATGATATCAAATTTTATTGGCTTGTTTTATTACTGCACTGGAGAGTTTACATAAAGAAGTTGCAGCAGGAGTTGCAGGAAAGGGATGATTTCATTATGTCAAGAACAATGAGGCATGCTTTGACGTTAAAGTGCCGCCGACTCGGCATGGTTGACAGAACGTCGAAGCACGGATATGGCGAAAAAATAGCCTTTTCTATGTTGTATATCCATGCCTAGAAAATGAAAGTGGGCTTCTTTGTGTTGCATTATTTACTTATTTTCCAGTCCAGAAAGTGAGAAGTGCGCCGAGTTGTTGACTTCTAGTATGACGTCGTCAGGATGCACACCGTCGTCATCGACTTCGTCCTTAAATTCATCATCGTCGAGATCAGCTCGAGCGCGGAAGCTGACAGCCAACGGCCTGGATTATCGTACTGCATTTAACAAACAGGACATGCAGATGGATATTACCAAAGGCATCGCTAAACTACTGAAGACGGCTGATCGACTTTCGGTTAGTTGACACGTGATTTGTGCAATTGAAAGTGTGTCATGCCGGAATCATTGGTGGATTTTTCAAAGAATATTTCTAGCAAAAACATTGAACAATCAAGAGTATTTTTAATGTTCATAAATCACTATTTATTTCTTGAAAACGTAAAAAAAGTTTCAGTCTATCAGGTACACATTTTCTGGGCTTTATTTGATTAAGAGAATAAGAGCTTATTACCTTGCCATTATTTTGTGAGGAAGAGTTTTTTTTGCATTCACTGTCTTTTTATCACTTGTCAAATTTCGGCTTTCTGTTTCGGAAACCTTTTGCAATCGCTAGCTCATCCCAACGAGAAGTAGCAAATTATTGGGTCAAGTTGACTTTATAATAAGAACTGGTCTGATTTTGGGTTTAATACTTGTTTTCTTATAGCAGTCGAACAAATGTGTTTAATTTAATTGCGCATCAACTTGTGAGTGTGTATGAGTGTGTGTCTGTTCTTGTTTAATGAACACCCCCCTCTCCCACTGTGTCACTAAGCCATGCCTCAGGTGTGGTCAGTCTTTTGTCGACGAATTGAGTTTAACTTCCATTGTGCCTTTTTGGCTATTTTGTGTAAAAATGATTTTTTTTCTCTTAGATTGTCCATCATGTCACATGATTCGTGGTTTGTGTCCTACAGCACATGGCAAAAGCGCGTATTGCGTAGATTAAAATATTTCCCGCTCACCTGGTTCTTTTGCCTTGGGTGCAGTTATTAACGATAGTGATGTCGTTTGCGTGGGTGCTTCTAGTTTTATTTTTTCATGCTGGTATAATGAATGGTCGGGTTTGGCTATGTGCTGGACAATTTTTAGGGGTCGGTTATTCGTGGTTGATCAAATACTGTATAATGTTCGTGGAACTTTTGAGTATTTAGGCCGGTTTTTGGTCATTGGGTCCACTTTGGGCAAACGTGAGTCCACTGTGGTCTAATTAAAGACCAGAAAGCTAACTACTGCGTTATGTATTCCTAAATAGTTTCTTTTTATTTTTAACTTGAACAATTTCGTCGATGACAGAGGCAATTCACTAGCCGTACCTCAGATTCTTCTTAGTTAGATCAGCTTCTGATTACTAGCGAGGGCTGTTGAACCAGTTGATATTTACATAAAAATAGATACTCTCCTTTAGGTTATACTGAGTTTAAAATAGCATAAATAATCGGCGTGCAATAATCATTGCATAAGATAGGAAGTTCAATCCATCTATTCGATCACTGGGCACTTGCCAGTTGAAGCCGGTGTTGCTGTGGCCGGTATTTCAATCGTAGAAATTGTGATGAAATTTGAGGCTTCAACTTCGTAGGTGATAAGTTGCATGGCTTACACGAAAGCGCTCCAGAATTAAAATCTCGGCTGTGATGACTATGCATAACAGTGAGATGGCAAAATCCGTATGTTTTATTGACATGTTCTTGTTTGTTATTGCTAATACAGTAGTCGTGTATTCCTCATAGTTTGTGCTTGCGTTGTTTCTTTTCTTATTGTTGTTGTTTTTTTGGTTGTAGCGGAGTTGTTCTCATTGTGGAATTGCTCGTCTTTTTCCTTGTCCTTGCTATGCGGCTATTATAGTTTGTGGCATTCTGTTCTCTCCTCGCTTGCATGGGACTGAACTATCTGTGCGTATTGTGCACGTTTATCTGCCTTATTGATTGTTCTCTTGCTCATCTTCAACGTAATTGCTGGTCTTCTGGATTTGCCTTAATTTTGTTTCATCGAGAGGCAAGCTTTCTGTAATCGTTCTAATTATTGCGAGATTTATGGCCGACTTGCACCATCCTATTCTCCCACATTCCTCACCCAAATGTGTAGGCGCTAAAGGACGTATTACTGGCTCCTACTGATGCGTCGCCAGTTAACACGAAACGAATGTGCACATGAGTGCATACCTTCCGTTCATGCTGTCTTCCGTTTATCCTTCCGGTCATATTTGAATTAATTTGTTACTAGCTGCGCAACACCTAGTACACAATTGATTATTTGTCACCTTTTTATCGTCGTTGCTTCTCATCTTGATCAAATAGAGGATCAGCGCACCGGACGACAACAATTCATCGTCTCAAATAAACTCCTCTGACAGCGGGCAAAGAAATGCAAATATCCAAACGCGGTGTGGCAGTGACAGTTTGTTCGTCTACGACAAATCGACCACCAGTGAAAATCGTCACCTCGTTTACGATGAAATCGACCAACTGTATGCGAGAGGAAAGGAGTCCTCTTCTGAGCTAAACTGCGACGACAACTCGATTTATATTACGAGTCCCGAAGAGGAGGCGCTGATGCTGTTGAAAAAATCCTCTAATCCTCAGAGTTTCCAGCAGCAGCAGCAGCAGTCACAAAAACAACAGCAGCAGCAACATAACATGGTCGCGAACGGATTGGAAGACGACTACTGTACTACTTTTACTGTGGCCGATGAAGAAGATGCAAGTGGAGTTGATGCCGGTTTGAACGATCCTCACAATCGAGCTGCAGCTGATGCGTGCAGCGAGAATGTTGTTAAAAACGATGCGAAAATCACTAATAATGATGATGCTGCTGCTGCTGCTGTTGATGCTGCTGCTGATGATGATGATGATGATGACGACGACGACGTTGGCGTTGTCGTGGAGGAGACAAGGTCAACGAAGAAGCAGCTGTCAGACATCATCTACTGCGGCTCCAAGAAGTACCGACAGCACTACGAAATTCACACTGTTGTGCAACGCAAACGCACCAGTCACGTAAGCTCCTTCTTTTTACTTTTTCAGCACAAGTTGTTGAAAAACTTATTTTCCAACTTTTAATTTGCAACAATGCCAGTTGCAAGAGGTAGCCCAATTATTGTTCGTACCGGCGCGTTATGACCTTTGTCATAATCAAGACAAGAAGCAAACTGACTAATAGGAGCAAGCCGCAAATCGTGAATACACGTCTGCAGTTGCGCAACACATCTTTGAAACCTCGTACGTATGCTCTACTGACGTAACATTCAGTATTATTACTAAATGCAATAACCGAAGCGAGTTAGCCGCATGCGAAGCTTCATGGAGAAACAACTTGCAGCCGGATTTATGCAAGCAGAAAAAGCATGTTCAGGCATTGAGCTTGACCTGGAGGTGATGCGCGCAATTGATTGGTTGTTCCCTTATTACGCACTCTCGCTGCGTTTACAATTTTCTATCTTGTTTGGCCTTTTAATGTTTAAATTGATGTTCCTTTGCAGATACTTGAGAAGATGAGAAAGAAAAGATTCTTGTATCTGATATATATATATATATATATATATGTTATATATATATATATATATATATGCTACGTTTAAGGAACAGCTGGAGCTTTTCACCTGGGAACAGAGTAAATGAATTGGTGAATACGGCAATTTCAATTGCACAGATTTGAAACATTCTTCATCCTTACATTCTGGCAGGGTAAGCGAAGTTAACAAAGTTCAAACAAGTAAGTGTTCACTGATTACGTGGCTGGGGATTTTAAAATGTTTAGAAGTAATTTTATCAGCTAGAAACAAGCAGCAATCACAACTGTCATCACTAACACCTAATATTGGTAATCGACTATCCGTGGTCATCGATAAACCTCTGGACGGTAATCTTATGCGTCGCAAGATGAGCTTAGAACGTCACATGTAAATAATATAAACAGCAGGTGAAATAACTCATTTTGTACTGCCATACTACAGTTAACAGGAGATCTTTTTAAAGTGGTTTGACTTGCGTAATAATTGTCAGGTACTCTAATTCCATAGTATTACATCAATTAGATCATAATCTATGCCTAAATGTTCTACTTAACGTCCGGAAACTGCGAATTTTAAGTAAAGTTTGCAAGCTTGCAGTAAACACCGATCGCATTGCATTTAACCAATCGTCGAACAACATAGTAAAACTACCGCCATCCGCAACGCACTGATGCATTTCGACCTTCCATGATGATCATCAGAGAACGACAGCAAACTGACCAGCGTGGATCAAACCGCATTGAATATATATGGAAGGCAAAATTAGATATGCGGCTCTCACCTCTAGCAGTCTCGCATACATTGTACGTGACTAGAAATGTCGGCTATGCAGACGCAAAAATTTTTTTTTTCTGCTTTCGACTCATATATGTAAAATATATACAATTAAGCAATCAATGATTACGTAGGTTGTGATAGTGTTTCCTTAAAAATAGATTGCGAGCTTCAGGTAAGCACCAGTCCAATTGTATTTAGCAGTGCAGCACTACCGCCAATCACACTTAATTTAGGCAATTATCGTCACCGTCCTCGTAATCACTGATTATTTAATTTTTTTACATATAAATAAATATGGCGAAAGCTGTAAAAAGTTCATGTTTGTGATACCAGAGAAATTTGTCAGGCGAAATTTCCAGTCTCTTTCATTATATGCGACTCTAGTGAAGGTGAGAGCCACATAGCAATATTTTTTCCGCCTACATGCATTGCGGGTTGATCTTCATGCATCAGTTTGCTGGCCTGTTCTGTTGGGAGGTCTACACGCATTTCTACGTTTGCCAGACGTTTGTTTTGCTATATAGTGCAACTCGATATATAAATTAGGATTGGTGTTTATCTCATGCCAGCACACTTGAATTGTTACTACCAACCGAGAAACCAATGATTATTTGATTAAAAAAGTTGTTCTAATGAGGCAGATAATGGCTGTTAGTTGAATGAAAGTGGGTTGTAGTTAAGCGTTCATATCAGCATCGAAATAAATCGTGTTACAAAAACATGTCACCGTTTCTTTTTTAATTTACGCCGTTATATTGATGGAAGTGTAACAAAAACTATTTTCTGTGTAGAATTTCTGTTGTCTCTACCAGTCCGTGCTCAGACAAGTGGGAAAACTAAACTGTTTAGACAAATATAAATTTATTGCTAATTTGTGCATAATGGTCCCCATTATCTGCTTCACTCAAGATGTATCGTTATTAACTTTTATTGTATTTTCCTTTGTTGTAAACCTGACTTTGCTTAACTTTAGCTAATGTCCTTTCACAACACCTGAGTAGGCAATCTGCTTGAGAGCTTCGATAACTTTAATTGCTTAATTTGTTAGTTTCTTATTGGCGGATGGCTATCGACCAATAGGAGCACGCTAGCTTATGCGAAATTGAGCATCTCTAGCTAGTTTGCTCCATCCGAATTGTTTCGCTTCTGTCAACGAATCAAAATTTTGCTAGCATTTCGTATGTTTTTGACGGCAACATTCCATTGAGGTGGGTGTAAAGGCGATTGCCGAGTCTGATAAAGTGCTCACGTTGGAATGCCACTTTAAATACGGAAACTTCATCTGAAAGTGAGAAATATATTCCACTTAACGTGAAGGCGTAGCGGGGACTCAGGAGATAGCAGACTTTACGCACGTGTTCCAATAGGAGTATCACCTCGAGAATCTGAGACAATAACAACAGTGAAATACAATAAATGAGCAGCTTCACGACAACAATTCACTGCATATTAATGAATATTTATTAAATGCTAAGGAAACTGGCCTAAGTAGAGGTTTACTATTTGAGCAAGGTAGCCTTTTATAGCATTAAATCATGTATTCGCAATGTTTTGTGCGTTAAATGCTTAAGCAGAAGTTAATGGGTGAATGTGTTGGTCAATATTTTGAGATTGCGACTCATTCGGTGTGAACACCAATTTAACTTACAAGCATAAACAGAGTGGATTAATCGATTTGTTGCGCAATGCTTGTGATGTTGTCTGATGACTTAACTTGAGCTTTTAATAGACAAGCACACACACACACACACATTAACACACAAGCACACTCGCTGAGGTATGTGAACCAGCAGATGACCCGTGGGCCAACCTGATCTTTAATCATTAAAACGTCAACAATTGCATAGTTCTAACAAGTGTGTGTGTGTGTGTCAGTCTGCGGTCGGGTCAGTCGACTGCTAACAAGCTAGCAAACAATGCAGTGTTAGGCGGTTGGACATTGGCCGCTTCTTGGCATATTCGAACTCGTTCCTACTTCTGTGCGCTCTATTGTTATCTTCTTCTGCGCCTGACGCGCCCTCGCAGTTCTCGTCAGTGCGGCAGGCGCAGCCATGTGTCTTCGCCTATAGACGAGGAACTGCACGCGCAACGCAGACGAGGTTGCACCGTTCACTCGGGCTCATTTGGTTGCTGTTAATGCTTCACGTTGTTGTGAATTATTAACGCCAAGCTGAAATAACGAATTGTTGCCAATACTCAGCCCTGCCTCTCTGTTCCCGATTCTCTTTGTCTCGTCTGAGCACACTGCCAAGCACCGCTTCACTTTCCGTTCGTTTTGGCGCTGCTCTGCTTGGTTCTCATGTGCCAAGCACTAAAAGGCTGTCGACCAGTTGTCTACCTCACACGGCAATACCTTCTGTGTGCTGCTTAATCACTCTTATCACCAATATCATTATTTGCAACCGCGATCTCATTATCGCAGCTTTTCCGTTTTATCAGCCTAATTATTTAAATAATGCAAATGGATGTGTTTTTAAAGTTGACTAAATATAACTTTAGTCGTCATCATCATCATCATTATCGACGTTCAAAATGTGTTTATCAATCAAGTTTTCATATTTTTAACTTTCTCATTTGTTGCCATCATCATCATCATCATCATTATCATCATCATCGTTCAAGTTTGTTATTGTAATAATTAGCACTACCTGCATGCTGCACCTGTTTCGAGTGAGGCCCTGAAATTAAAGTTACGTCACTCGTTGACCAATAAAACATCCAAGTTTTGTGTGGCGTGCCTTATTCACGTAGTTACATCAGTAAGTATTAACCTAATCCAACCGTGGCACATGATTGCTTGGTCGTAATTGTACAAGGTTAAATAATTGAACATGCTAGCGTGACATGCGGTCGATACTTGTATTCCATTAATCGTTCTAGGCTTGCACTTTTGACTGTTTTCGCGTTCTCCATTCACAATCAATATTTTGAGTGCTCGTGGAACTTTGCGTTACTTTGGATTTATTTTCAATTTGAGCGTAGCCTATAATTACACACTGTTAAATTCGCATACGTGAAAAGGAAAAAGGAATTATTTCTTTTTATATGTTGGTTGTTTATTCGTGATAGTTTCCACTCTTATATGCGTAGGCTGAAACCACGTTTACGTGTAAATTCGCCAAACGTAAGATGTGGCGAATAATCTAAGTTAACTGGCCATCTAGATTGACTTTTCTAGACTAATTTTCTCGCGTTAAGCGACTACCTTTACGTGTGGACTCGTTTTAAAGCTGCATTGTTGATACGACAATCAATAAGCGAAACACTACGAGATATGCAACGTGGCATTGAAATCGATAGTTCAGCATAGTTCAGACTTGGCTAACCAAATCTGCTAATTCGACAGTTTCGTTGAATCAACGTGTGTGTACTCATTCCTGTCAACACGATGTGCTGAATTATGGTCTAACAAGCCCATTTGATGACATCACAAGAAGGAAATGCATTGCCTCGCTGGACATAGCATGGAATTGCCACAATACTCTGTCAATGTCACTAGTGCGTATACGCAGTCCCAAAAAGCTGATAAGGTGATAAAGTGTTTGATTTTTTGTTACAATTTGTTCAGCTAGGTGGGGCTCAAGCACAAACCAAACATATTTGAGATTATCACAGCAGGACTCCTTTTGATAGATGCATAAATTCACACACTGGCATCAAATGGGCTGACTGGGAAACAAAATTTTCTGGATAATAAGTAATTATTCAATTCCACAATCATTAATTGAACGTGTTCTAATAAAAAATACGTATTTGCGTCAATTTTGAGAGCACCACTAATCTAAGCAAACATTTAACCAATCGCACTAAATATCGAAACAATTGTTAGCAGAACGCACTCACGCGAGTCAACCATCCACGGTCGTCTTGAGAGCACGACGGAAAGGGAATTACGGTGCTCCACCTAGCAGTTTATATGCGAAATTTCTGAGGATGAGATGTGGCTACCAGTCGCATTTGTCTCACTTGACCGAAACGTAGGCTGAACCCTTGATTGACGGTTGTGTGAGACGGCCGCTGGTTTTGCCCTGCCATAAGACTCGTTAAACGAACCGTCGGATTTGTGTCCGCTGTATGCCTGCAAATGTGGTTTAAGTAAAATGTATGTTAGTTGATTTGAGCGAGTTGCCGTCATTTTTGTCGATTCCATCGATGTTTAATTATTATGTATGGTCCAAGTGGCAGCAGTTGGCAACCGCGTAAGCAGTCAATCACCGCCAAGTTCCACGAGTTGTAGTTATTACACTCGGTTAAATGTTTAATTTTGCTAATTTTGCTCGTACAACCATTTCCTTCCGATCGTGTCATGACAGCTCTACGCTTCCTCTAGCGATTAACTGTGATCACACTAATTTTCGTAGGAAGATAATATTCCTGAAGGTTTGAGATAATTTAATACATTCGTGATGCGACAATGTACCGTCGTATACTACAGAATGGTTCATTTAAAAAAAATTCTATCGTACGCCTAATAACTGTTATTTATTCATTGTCCACTGTCTAACCGTCAACACACTCGAAAAGCATTAGTTGCCTCTAATCGATAGAACGGGGCTGGTTTGCATTTTAAACCTGCCAACACAATGCGAGAGAGTTGGACCACCCACTTAGACGTGTCCGCTCCATACCCTTACAGTAGGGCAAGATGTTGACGAAGGGGTATGTTACACTTGATTTCCATGCGATTGTGAAGAATTAATGTTTTCGTTGCTTAATTACAGGTTGCATTCTATATTCACTTTGATCTGAAACGCTTTGACTTGCATATCGCACCGTTGATTTCTTTCTTGTAAACGCATTTGTGAACAATATTCTGCGGTGACTCGACAGTACGTGCTACATAACTTTCTGCTTTTCAGGTTATCATTGCGCCCGCACTGCCCGATGGCTCGGGTCCCGATCTCAGCCGTCAGGTGCAATTATCAGGAAACATGAACAACCCTGTTCGCACTGGTAACATCAGCAAGGCAATATTGACTAGTAATCGCCACATAGAAGTACCAGAAGAGGCTAAGGAGACGGAAGAGGGGGATTTGAAACCAACTGACAGGCGAAATTTTGTGGAACCTGACAACGATGGCCGCAATCAGACTGTGAACTCAATAGCGGACATGGAAAGTCAGCCCATCGTTCCCTCCAAAGTCAAAGGCACGGCGACCACCACGATTGCTAGGCCACCGGTTACTTTCTATGAGAATCTATCTGTTATGAAAAATCGAGCAGATAAACACGTTTCCAAGTGTGAGGCAGCAGTCGGCATGAATGATTCCCGACCAGTTGGGAGCCGACGTGAATTCGTTGACGGTAATGCCGTTAGAAGTGCTGGTAGCGACAGGAGCAGTTTAGAAGGTCGAGGTGTAAAACCCAATGAGTGTGATGTGAAAATTGGCTCTGCCGTTTCTCTATCACGTTCTTCTTTTTCGTTGTCGTCTTCCTCTTTTTCTGACCTGTCTCATTCAGATGACGCGTCAGGTAGCTCGATTAGCGTCACAGACAGGAACGGCGAGACTGATGATTTTGCTAAATTGCACCATAATTCTATAATGAAGCAGAAGAAACAAGAATGGTTTAAACCCTCTGTTGGAAACTCTCCAGATGGTTCTGTTGCCGCCTCATCGGGAAGCAGAGAGCTGCCCCCTGTTGACAAGCACAAGTCTATGAAACGTCAGACGAACAGCCTGTCAGTAAAGCTGATGCGAAACCGGGAGATGGCAGAAAAATCAATCGGTGCGCGTCCTGATCAAGCAGGTGTGCATCAGCGTTTCAGACTGAAGCCGACGAAATCGTGCACACTAGGCGGCCGTACTAAGGGTGAGACACCGAGTGATCCCAAATTGCGAACTATTTGCTCGTATTGATTTTTCATTTTTTTAAATGTTGATTTTTTTCGATTTCGACTGTAAACTTAGCCAATTTACGTAAGATTGCCACTAAACGTGGTTCAAGTGAGTGCAATTCACGGGTAAATGCATGGTGTCTTAAAGCAAAGTTTTATTATTAAATGAGTTTCATACAGTACGGTGAAAAATCGATTTTTTCTCTCCAGATTTTGTCTTAAGTTAAAATATCTGGTAATTCAGTAAATTAAATCGATCAACTGTCTTATCTGCAATTCCCTTTGGTTAAACTAAGTAGAAACATTTAAAAAAATAAAATAGCACATTATTAAAGTAATTTCTTATGCCTTCTCCTGGTGCATCCTCAGTCTGCACCTTTGCAGAATATTAGAATTTGCCTAAGCCTTGTAAAGGACCGTGAATGCAGTATCTTCCAAATCCCTTCAATGGACCTTTCGACTGTTAGTTGAATCAAATGTCTAAAGTTTGAATTGCGGAATATTCTGTGCAAGTTTCCATTATCCGCATCCGTTGCTCAAATTTCATTAGGACATGTAAATGGCCGTGGAAACCAGGAGTATTGTGTGCAAACACAATGCACTTTCGGATGACATTTCGACAGAAATTTAGAAAAACATCTGAAAAGCTTTTTTTACGATTATACACAGCGGCTTGTAAAAACTAATCTTATTTATAAAAGTGCAGCCTTTTTATTGCAAATGCATGTTTTCATGACATATGCTTGAATTTCCTTTCCATGAAATGCTTTAATCGCCAACTGGTTTCTGTTTCAGTTGCTGATTATATGTATCGATTTGGTCATATTGGAGAGCTGGCTGATAATTCGCTGGACCATCGACAGTCTTCTGTGCTATTGGAACTTTTAAAACAAGGTACTTGGATATTTCCGACCGACACCACTTTGGCTGATTTGGATTTGTTTGTCGCGAGCAACGCACGGCAGTCTGTGGCCAATGATGTGAGTGTAGACACAAATAACTTTGCCCATGCAGACGCCACCAGTCGCTACTCAACATTGTCGAGTTCGTCGCTCTCCAGCCAGGGTGTGTATTCTACAACTTCTTCTGCATCAGCCAGCGAAAACGCACACTTGTCAGGTGACGCGAAAACTGCCTCGTTAGGGTTTGAAAATAGAGGAGATGGCGGGGGACGAGACATCACGTCCTCCAGCAGAGTTGTTCTGTGCAAAGACTTGCCAAAGATATGCCCACTCGATAGAACTGCGACAGCGTCGTTTGTCGCAAAAATCACCTACCACAATGAGGAGGGAGTTGCTGTGCATCGCACCACGTGTGCTCAACAGACGAACACTGTCCGTCTGGTAAGTTATCTTAAAGAAAGTAGACTGATACGTGCAATGAGTCTGGCTTGTAATAAATTAAGAAATCATTTTTTTACTTCAATCAAAGGAAGTGGTAAAAAACACAATTGCATTACTGTTAACATCATAATTTGAGCAATTGTTTCACAGTTTCTGAGATTGCATAAGCAAGGCAGTTCGCGAATGGTAGCATGAACATTGCTGGGTCTAATAGGGACACAGCCATCATCCAGTTTTATGTGAAGCCTCGAGTTTGGTCTAACTGTGCAGGAACTTATTGTTAAATTTGTTTGACGGTGTAAGAGCAAGTGAGCCAAACGCGATGGGCATGTTTCGGCTGCTGAAATAAACTTTGGCCACTGGCATCTGGGCAGATAGCGCTCATCAGCCTTGGTTGGCAGACTATCTAGGAGAAGGAAAACTCCGAATCCGAGCCATTCTCACTAAGAATGAGCGACCTAGTGCTGTTTTAGAGTTCACATATAATCAAATATGGCAGTGAAGCATTAGAGACTTTTGGCTTTTTGTGGCTCTGCATGATGATGATGATGATGATGATGATGATGATGATATATCTTTCTTATATTAATTTTATGTTTCAATACACGATTTATTTCTCAATTAAAATTATATATATATATATATATATATATATGTGTGTGTGTGTGTGTGTTGGTTTTCGGTCTACTCGGAGTCCCAGAAGCATAATTTTCAACATCACATGCCCACAGAACCTCCAACTTGTCCTATTTGACCAAATGTTTTAGAAGTTACGCAATTCCTAATACACAATTGCATGTATGTTTTACTTATCCTCAACAAACAATACGTTACTGTTATTTGGAATGCGAGATTTAATTAAATTCATATTATCCTTCCATGAGGATAATTTTTATTTCTTTTTTGCACAAGGCAGGGGTACTAGAAATAAAAATTTTTGATGTTTAATTGAATGATGCCATGATTTCCGCAAAATGTGATGAATGATATTGACCAAATTGAAGGCATATGGGTTTGCTAGATTAGCAGTTGTTCAGAAATAGTTCTAATTCACAATTTTGGTGAAATTTAGTGCTTCTTGAAATCCATTGTGTTGGTATCGTGTACCGACTAGGCAACCATTGTTTGGGTGACCGTTACATTATCTGTATACATATTATACATAAAGTGAATTTGCTTTGAAATCGGTTTGTCGAAGACTATAAAATTGCCTTTTCTACACTATACAATTCTTAGTTTATACTGACATATATTTAAATAATTAATGGGTCAGGTGTTTATATCAAGACCGCAACCTTGATTATAATAAAATTAACTCTATTAATACTTGAATACTTATTGGTATAGGAGGTTTTACCGTCCGCCTGTCTCACATATCTTGACCAACTACAAAGTGGGTTTAGGGCGTAGTACCGGTTTCTATTCATTATTCATAAGTAAACACGAAACACCTGTGCATCAGATTATACCTTTCGTTTGTATAGACTTTGGCTTATCCTACTGGTCCCATTTGAACTATTTTTTACTGGCTACGCAATACCCTGCACACAATCGCTATTCCAATTATCCGATTTGTTAGCTTGGTCTGTGACAACAATTATTCTAATCAAGGCTGCACTAATGATAAAAATGACAATCTCATTAAAACAAATTATTTATATATATATATATAGATATATAGTCACAGTTTATTTATTTTTTCTGTGATAATGGTCTGTAATTTCTTTAATCACAATTTGAAAAATGAATATTTCGAGATTGTTTTAGTCTAGATTGACTAAAATGTCTGTTTTTGTAATATTTATTGTAATTAATAAGTTTATTATTTTTAATAATCGCGGATTTGCACAGGGGAGATTTGAGAATACAACGTAGTTATCGATTTTATCTTTATTTTATACAGCAGTCCAGGTGGTTTTCTGGCTTATTTGTGTTGCCTTGTGTATGTGTGTGTGTGTGTGTGTGTGTGTATAAGTGTTTTCGGTGAGTTAGGTACGATTGATAAACACGCATCACAATTTTCTAATAGAATCTGGGCTTCCAGCGGACATACACCCGCCAGTCGGCAGTGAATTCGTTACAAGTCGTCGTGGCGATAGCTGTCGTCTCTAAACGCGCGCGATTGGAGCGTAAAACTGACGCGTACTTTTGCGCTCAATCAGAACGAAGCACGTGACTTGCACAATTGAAAATAATGTATTCCGGGCATTTAACCTATTCTAAGTAAACAGTCTGTTTATCCATAATGCATTAATCTTCGATTACTTATCTTTTATTCCTTTTTTTACATCCCTCTATATTGACCTACAATCTCATTTTATTTCTGTCCTTTTTAGGTTGGCGGAATAGATGGACTGAAATGCCTACAGGTAGGCCCACTTTATTTTGCTATTGGTTTTGTGATTGTCAAGCGAGGAAGTATATTAAATTTCATTTTTTGAGTTTAAATTAGAGTTGGGTAACCGAAAATGTCTGTCTACTTCTTTTATTGGCTGACCACTCGTAAACTCCGAAAACTACCGTGGAGATGGTAATAGAGGAGAATGTGCGGAGAAGCTGCGTAGCTGTGAGTTTGAGATGAAATGCGTAAGGATGTGCCTCGTTTCGCGTGTAAACCCTTCAGTATTTCATCTCACGCGATACCTCGTTTGCGATGGACAACAGTTACTCGTTTCAAATTCGTGCACCCTGTGGTGAAGCTTTGATTAGGGTTAACGGGGCTTTTTGTCTTAGCTGTTGAAACCCCGTGGTGCTGTACCAATGTTTTCGTTCCATAAGCACAGTGCACGTAGAGCAGTGGGTTTTGGCTCCACTTTTAGCAGCACGTAAATGGGAAGACTTCTCGTCTGTAAAATATCCACACACACACACACACAAGGGCTCAACTAAACCATGGCTAAGTTGCTTGGCTACTGTTTTTTAATTATGCCTTGTCAGATCATAGCAACAATACAAGTGTGCATAAGAAGATTGCCACTCCAATGTAATATATAAAATGAAGATACAGCTTTATTCAATAGAAGAAATGCGTAAGAATTTACTTTCCTGCATATATAAGTGCATACGTGTATAAATACATATACATATATACATTAGCAAGTCTATATATATATATATATATATATATATATATATATATATATATATATATATATATATATATATATATATATATATATATATATATATATATATATATATATATATATATATATATATATATATATATATATATATATATATATATATATATATATATATATATATATATATATATATATATATATATATATATATATATATATTTATATATATATATATATATATATATATGAAGAACTTCCAGGTAATGCCAATGGCTCTCTTCAAACTAGCTCAGTTCTGGAGATACCTGGACTCTATATTAATAATGCATCACCATAAAAACTATCGGAGGATCTTGTGCACAACAGGTTACGCTGGAACACCGCAGTGCAGCTTTTCTACCATACTGATTTCTCGG
The DNA here is from genome assembly GCA_029291075.1 of Eudiplozoon nipponicum. Classification (NCBI taxonomy): domain Eukaryota; kingdom Metazoa; phylum Platyhelminthes; class Monogenea; order Mazocraeidea; family Diplozoidae; genus Eudiplozoon; species Eudiplozoon nipponicum. Next base: position 118,999 of record JAQBSW010001801.1, read on the forward strand.
GGATTATTCGTGCACTTTTGTTGCACCTCAACTCAGGGATTTGGTAGAAAGCACCGACATGAATTGACCACGAGGTGTACTGGGACCCTTATTGGTACACCGTAACATGACACCCATGTATGCAGGGAATTGTAGAGCAATTTCTGAACAGTCGTATCTCTACGGATCGCCAACTGGTATCCACCATTTTAAGCAATTAGCTCTGACCATTGACATTGGCTATCTCAACATTGTCGATGTGCACATACATAAACCGATCAGCAAGTGTCTCTGTACCCTACATCTCATTCTTGATATGCCTCCAAAACTCGCATGTGTGAGATTGCGCACATGCCTGATTCACACCTGTATATCTTTCGGAGTTTTGCGTACGCGGATAATAGCTGTACACGGGCAGTTAAACAAAGATCCGATTGATCACACTTTCCAATTTTGTTTTGTCTTTGATCGGGTTGACTTCTTCTTTGTTCAACTGGAAATGCGGTTCTATCACATCTTTGTTTACTGGCGACGCTTCTGTGCTAGCACCATCCTCAGGCAACACAGTACAAACTTCACAATAGCAGATTTAAGCAAATTTGTGAAGTTTGTACTGTGTTGCCTGAGGATGGTGCTGGAAAGTAGGCACCGAAACGTCGCCAGTAAACAAAGATGTGATAGAACCGCATTTCCAGTTGAACAAAGAAGAAGTCAACCCGATCAAAGACAAAACAAAATTGGAAAGTGTGATCAATCGGATCTTTGTGTAACTGCCCGTGTACAGCTATTACCCGCGTACGCAAAACGCGGCATTGAATTGATTGAAGTGTACACACCGCAACAAAATTTCAAAAAATATCTTTCGGAGTGTTCAACAGCGCAAGATAATGTGTGCCTCCTCAGATACTGAGCCATGCAGCAGGAATAAGCGAAATCAGGCTATTACGGGTATTTTAATTGACGATTCTGCCTCTTTAAGTTCGCTTTTCTCATCTCAATTTAGCAACAACAATCTTTCCGATGCATTGAATTCGGTGGGTGTTGATCGTCGCACTGATTCCTATGGCGGATTGCCAAACATTGAAAATAGTTCAAGTAAACCACTGTTTACTAGATCTAATTTATGCTTTCACACCAGTGCATTTGAAATGCAAGCATTAAATCTAATTAAAAATTGAAATGTTTTGCGTGTTCGAAATTAGAATGCGGGTTCCTCGGAGTATTGCAAAATTTGGTGTACCGTCCTTATCTAAGCGTTATTGGCGCCAAATTTTGGTATCACGGAATATAATGAAGCTAGACAACCGGAAATCGGCATTGACCTAGTTTACGAAGTGAAGTTCGTTTAACTTAATGGATTCTCGGAAACAGCAGACTTTGTGTTACGCTTTGAATGACGTCTACTAAAATCAGTGCCAGAAACTTTAATCAACGCTTCCTTCTTTTTGAATCTGCATGTGCCCCCATCGATTGCAGTACGGACGACAGCAAGGACGCTTTCTACTCCGACCTAAGTTCCTCGCTGTGTCAAGCAAGAAGTTCAAATATGTTATTGATTATGGGTGACATGAATGCACAAGTTGGGCGCTTAAGTGATACAGACTTTCATCTAGATTGCAGACACACCTTAAGACCAATGCGCATTGAACAACTGTTGGATGAATGCGTGGATTAGTAGCAAAGACATCAGACGCAGTGTAAAAGGTTGCGCCATATGGCGCCCTCCACTTCCAGGATAACTGGGCACAATGAGGTCATGTAGAAATCATTATACTTGACGTGGTTGTTCATTTTGGATCACTTATGTCGACTTGGACAATGTACTTATCTGTTGGGATCTTGCAATTATATTTTCCGTAAATCTAAATGGGAATAAATCTCAAAAATATGTAAGCCAACTTGAACCGCCGTCTTTACGAAATATATCTAGGAATCGGCTCTAAAATCCATGTTATCTGGTTTTGCTATGGATGAGGATAAGACCCGCTATGTATATTACACGAACCTTTGTAGGCTGTCAGCATAAGCCCATGTACCACTGCGCTATCCAAGCCGTGAACGACAATCATTTTTTAGCAATATACCAATTAGTGTTTTTGTAAGTTTCTATATCGGAATGATCCACTTTGGAATCGAAATTTACTTGAAGATCCAACTAGCCACCTACGATCTATCATTATAGATTAGACATCTTACAATATAGCGTAGTTATATGGAGGGTAAATATTTTACTGGTATATTTTTTATATATTCCGTCATTATAGATTAAATATTACCTACTGAAACAAATGCAATTCAATAAGTAGACCGCTTTTAAGCTTAACAAGAAAAGATTTTGTTAACGCCAGAATTGCCACGGTTGATGTATTGATTCCGACGAATTTTCTTCGGAGTCTTGTAACTAACAGGCATAATATACATGACAAGAAACATTTAATAGTACTTCTATTGAT